>OZ029915.1:2436244-2696244 GCA_964023275.1 Norana najaformis
TTTGAGCAAACCCTTAGCCAGGCAGATATGAAAAATTATGCATCATAACCTTAACAGAAAGTTTTTCCAAAGTGATTCACCATATTTACAAGCCATTTTTTCTAAAACAGAGCCTGTAAGAAAACCTTGCTAGGCCAACAAATTAGGCTAAACACATATTCTAAAAACGGAGACTAGTATAAAATAGCAAAAATTGCATTGCTAGCAGCCAAAGTCAATGCTTTTTTCTGTGCTTCAGCCAAAAAGTTTGTACAGCAACACAGATTTCCAAAGCCAAGCCTTCAAAACTTGCTTTCAAATGATACAGTTCCAACAGTCAATATAATTATTAATACAACTAATATAACACAATTATTATTAATCTGTTCATTTATTTCATATTGTATATTTAGAAAGTGGCAAGAATCAAATGATGGTGCTCAGAAATGTGCATTAATGGCTTGCTCAAGGCCCTTAAGTTTTGTGTGCTCGGTACGTGCAAAACATTTTAAAAACTAATCCACAGCATGGATGAATAAAAATTCCCAATTAAATTCATGAACACACATCGCCAAGGTGTGATTTGAAATGCCAGGATGGACAGGAGCATGTTCTTGTCACCCCTTGGACATGTCAACAGCTGGACTTCTATGTGGTGGTGTAGTGGTATGGTGTGTGCCTCGTAACCGGAGGGTCGCGGGTTCGAATCCGCCTCTAGCAACTGCTTAGCGACCTTGGTCAAGTTGCTCACTCACAACTGTCTGTTAGGAAGGCAACGGGAAACCACCTCACTCGTCTCATCCCGGGTGGCATAGAGCCAATGGACCTGCCTTCGGGCAGAGAACTAATCATGACATCATCAGCACGCAGATCACAAAATAGGCTGCTTAGACCAATATATGTAGACGTTTTGTTAGGCTTTGAATTTCTGAAGATTATAACTTCTCAAGATTGGAATTAGAACCTAATGGTGTCTTGCTCGAGCCTGCCATAGAGGCATAGGCCCTCGAAGTAAATTTGAATAAGTAGTTAGGCTCCTCATAGGAGAGAAACTGCATCATTTATTCGCTAGATGTCGCGAACAATTTTCGATCGCTGAAACATTTATCATTACTGGACTCTCATGTCTGACGCTTTCGTTCATTTTCTGCTTTGCGGCGAGGGAGCCAAACAAGAGCCTGTCATAATTATTCAGACGGGAATTCGCGATATCGTTACGTATAGTCAGTTAATTATAATTAATTATACAGATTACTACTGTTTATCTGTGCACTGTGTATGCGCATGAAACAACATACTTCGTGGACTTATACTCGTAGACGCGTAGTCTCGGAGCTCTTTAATCTATAACGATAATTAGGCTGAATAGCGCATACACTGCCTGGAATCACTCAGGACTATATATCTGGCTAGAGATTTGTTGTTCGTGCATTTGACATCGTTGGTATGAAGGCGTCGTTAAATAAGCCAACAGCATTACATTACATTTGATTTAAGTGCCACAGTTAAGAGGACTTCTTCTGCGTTAGAACAACTGTTCGTCCATGTTACAATATTATAACTGCTAAAGTCATAATTATTTTAGGTGCATCACGTGTACATAGCCATAGCAAAGATCTTTGGCCATAGTCATTCCATTTTATTCAGCCTATGGTAGCCTACGTGAGAACCTCCATTGTATCGCTAGCTTACGACTTCACCCGAGTCATTACATTTGATAAATGTTATTTTGATGCCAGCTTTCAGGAATATGCACAAGCCATCTTTGAAATTTCTATACAGGCCTCACATGTTGGAAGAAACCCTCTTCTCTCCACTTTTACCAGCGCAAGGACAAGCCCGGAAGTTCGACGCGTTTACAAAGACAATAAGTATAGGTCCACACTGAATTGTGCCTTACATTTTATTTAAGGCAATTTTATTCAAAGCTAAAAAACATATTGTGAAGTCAGAGGAGTATGTACAGACAACGAGTTCGTTGTCTACGCGTAACTTCTATGTCACCCAATATAAGTTTTCAACATTTTATTACCATCAACCGCTAGGTGTTAAACGAGTCTGAAAAGTGACGTAAAGAGAAGAGTTAATTCTTGAAATATATAATCCGCAAAGCTAGCAAGTTCTAGAAGCGAGCGACTTAGCGTGCTTTGCGTTTTTGTGTCGCTATTTCAGTAAGAAATTTAGGTAAGTTTTGGACGAAATAATCTGCAGATTGTCGGACGATCGAGTGTTGTTAGTTGCGCGTCTACTTTGCGGCAGTGTAAGGATTTTCGGTTGTTGAGCTTGGAATTGCGTAGATGCCTCGTTTGTCAAAACTCGAAGCAGCGAAATTGAAATTGCATGTCATCGCTGGAAATGTAGAATGGCGTGCCCTACGGATATGTTTTAAGTTTTATTGCGACTCTTAAAATATGTTATTGCATTTTAAGATAACCGATAAACTTGATGCGTCTGACTTCACTCGCTTTCACTTTGCTAGTTGCTGGTATTTTTGTTGAAAATTATTTGAACGTCGTCTTCGTACTTGCTACGTCTGTCTGCCTGCATGGCTGACCCTTGGATCTTGACCTGGAACCAAGCCAACGCTTCCTGTCTATCGATTTTGTTTTGACTGAGCGCATGTGAATAGATATAGTATTAGGGCTTGCGCTTTAGGAAATTGATAGCTCAGAAAAGTGTGATCATGCTTTGTACTGGTAATGCCATAGTATATTTAAGTGTTGTGTATTTATTTAGGACACTGGGTCTGTGGTCTAGCAGTTGTGGGTTTGAGCCTACTGAGGGTACTGCGTGTAATGACCCTGGGCAAGCTGGTTGCGTAGACATACCTCTTTCACCAAGGGCCTAAGAAAATGGAATGTAAGCCCCGCTACTGGACATACCACCTCTACTTACTGGCTTTTACCTATCTGTGCTGTTTGCTTTTGTTGTCTGACCACTGTAATCCACCCACAATTCCTTGCTCAGCCGATGGGACATATGGCTTATAAACAAGAGCATTTCTCGCTCGCTCGCTCACTTTGTCTGTTATTTCAGGTGTAAACACATTTGTGTGAGAAATGGATAAAGAGCAACTGAAATTGTTGCAAGACTTCGTGAAGCTGTGTCAGGTTAAGCCGAATATTTTACATTTGCCGGAGTTGGCCTTTTATCGCCAATGGCTTGACAGGTTAGAAATCAGTCGTTACTACTTTGCTAAGCGAGTCATTCGGCTTCTGAGAACGGTTCAGTGTTGTTCTGCAGTTCTTATTTTTAAATTTGAAAACGACACATGGTTTCAGGCCAGTTTAAGTTGTAAACCAGTTTTATAATATTGTAAGTTTTATTTTAAATTTGTGATTTTGTTTAAATGAATATGTTTCAGTAATGGTTTAAATTGTAAATTACATTACAAGGCAAACTCAGGCAGGTGTAGCTGTGACCGCAGTGTGTGGCTTCAGACTTTCCTGTCCTAAGTCTTTCACCCTCATTCCAAATATAGCTACCCAGAATTTCTTAATTTTTTGCCTTCTGTCTGTTTACCTAATTTGGGGTATCACAGTGCCCTTTTTTCGGCCTCAGCCAGAATACAGCACTCTGTAAATCGTCTTATTATTATTACTACTACTATTACTATTACTATTATTATTACTATTGTTATTATTATTAGTAGTAGTAGTAGTACAGGTGTTCTTCTGCCGCCTTGTGGCGTATGAGTATTTAAGTAAGTATGTATCAAGGGGGGAAAATCTTGACCATTGTGGGGACCTTTACAGTAGAAATAATTCTGTGGCCATTTGAGATTATTTTTGTTCAGTGGGTTCATGTTTTTTCAAGTAACGCATTTCTGATTCAGATATGCTGACCTTTTGTGCGTATTAAGTGCGGTGTACGATAAAAATAAATATGTGATGATGGTGTGATACTGTCTTGTTGAAAATGAATCTGGTTCTTGCAACTTGCGTAAGTTATAATTTTTCTTGCAGCCTTGGGGCGAAGATCCCGGCGCCATGTGCGGACAATGCAGGACCTTGCGGTGGATGCAAACCGACTCCAGCTGAAGAACCACGCAAGGTAGGCCAACCTGGAAGGGAAATGATTTTGTGTTGTTAATATTAATAACGACGGTATTAGTAAATACCATTAGAACTCCAACACTGCCTTTAGTCAGGTAGTGCCAGTCCCAAGCCTGGATAAAGGAGGAGGGCGATGTCAGCGGCCTTTGATGTGATATGATGTCATTAAACTGAGGGAACCAAATACCGTTAGGAATGGTGGACCAACTGGATTGAGTGCTGGGCTTATGATGCAGAGTATGGGTTCAAGCCTTCTCCGCGATACGATTACAGTGTAGGGATCTTGAGCAAGTCCTTCACATGCAATTGCTCAGTGCCGTCGATTGATGCTTCGTCATTAGATACTGGCACTTAAATGCATAAATGATAATAATAAAATTGTTATTAATATTAATAGTCATAATGTTAGTATTGTAAAAGTTTAATAAATGTGTGTAAACTCTTGTGGTTTGGTCATTTATAATATGTTTATGCTTCAATAATCCAATTAAACGATCTATTATATAAATGAATTCCGGAACCCTCAGCAGTATGTGATGTAGCCGGCGTTGAAGACTACTGTCCGTGCAACATGGTTTTGGCTTTTGAGCGAGGTGATCTTTGTAGGGACCTGTTGCAAGGCTTGTGCTTTATTAGCTTACAGATAATTATAAATAAATAATAATAATAAATACAGATAAGTAAATTAGTGTTGTTTTCTTTATTCGAGGCACCATCGCCACCTTCTGAGCCAGAAGAGGAAGAAAGTCCAGAGAGTGAAGTTGGTAAGTTGGTGGTTTTGAAACTGACCAGTGATCACTGGTGGATTATCAGAGCTTATAAAGACGCATCCCCTAATCTATCCCCTAAACCATACCCGAAACTATCTCGAAACTATGCCCTAAACTTTGCCTTAAACTATCCCCTGAATTCGTCAGACTGATGTATTATCATTATGCCTCAAATCTTCTTGTCTGTTACTCATCCCTTCTGAATTGAAATCTTGGACCAACCCTAATGACCAACTATTAAGTGATCAGTCATTAAATCACCAGCAGTTTAATGACCGCCAATTGAATGAGCTGTTGTTAAATGACCAACGTTTTCTTGATTTGTCAGATGACGTTGTTGTTTTAGAAATTGAGAGAGAGGGCTGTATTGAACCAGACAATGATCCTCCTCAGGCAATGGGGGACGAATCAGTTGAGGTAAATTGCAGGTTTTGACGTACTAGGCTTTTGATTATCAGCCACGGTGATACAGGAGCATTAAAAGAAAAGTGAGAAACATTTGGAGTGCTGAGGTTGAATTGTTGGTTGTGTGAACTCGAGAGTGTAAGAGATTACAGGAGCATAATAAGTTCTTTGCTGGACCTGTGTTTCTTGTTTTTTTAGCCAACGGATGAGATGCTAGAATTATCATCGACTAAGAGAGATGAAGCCATGGTGGCCGTTTCCGAAGGCAAGTTGACGAACATTGTTTGACAGTGGTTTCGGTCTATTCCAAATCGGATGTTAGTTTGATTCTTGTCCTGAAATGGTGGCTGACTGGTAAAACGCCAGTTTTTCACCTCTGTTTCAAGGTTTCGGATCCTGACATGTATGTTTGTAAGTGCCTTTTTTATATAGCACCTTTTAAGAACCTGATAAAGGTATGTCGTAATTTTTTTATATATTTATGCTAAGCGGTTTAATTCATGAGAAAAAATTCTAATTTTTTTAGAAAGGAGAAGATGTTAATGTTCATCGTTAAAAACTTGATCTACTGTCAGATGACTGGATAAGACGATGTTGGCTGGCTTTCCTAACCAATGTTAGAAAGGGAATGTTGCTCCAGTTGTTGGTTTATGCTCTAACGCAATAACCACTTGTTTTTCATCTTTTTGTATATTAGACTAATTTGCTTGAGATTGTTATATAAATATCACCTGTTTGCTGACACAGGGCAACTAGACGTTAAACTTCATTAAGAAAAGAGTTTATCTGCTTGCAAATAATGCTCGAATAAACCAGATAAGACAGCGTTGGCAGGCTACACTTGAAAGGGAGTATTGCTTGGGTGGGTGGTTTTTGTTGGGGTTGCTGGCTTATGCTGTGACAACATAACCACTTTGTATTTCATCTTTTTTTGTCACTAAGTTTCCTAGGACTGTTCTATAATGTCACATATTTACTTGTGCAGGTCAGCTAGAAGAAGCCATCAACTGCTTCACGGAGGCGATCAAAAATAATCCGATGTCTGCCTTGTTATATGCCAAACGAGCTAGGTGGTTATTTTTTCTATGTCGGTTATGCTTTTTTGATTATCAGGTCATGCTAGCTGCCATGGTACACTTTTTAGATTTCCATGACATCTCTTTGCATGCCTCAGTAATCCGTAGTTTTTGCCTGTTGAAGTGTTTCTGTGATGATTATTTCTGTGAAGCAGCAATGGTTTAGTCAGCACAACTGATGCGTTAAGACCAATTTAGGATAAGTTGGTTTTACAAAAGTTAATGAGTGGTTCTGACACAGCTAGAGAGATGTCTTATTACACCATTAAATTGAATTTTTAAGTTAACACTGTTAATTACATTATTATTTTGTTATATAGCATTACATTATTAAACTTTTATGTTAAAACTGTGTTAAATCACATTATGTTAAGGGTTGGTACGTTATGTTTTAAATATTAAGCAATGTGACATTATGTAATGTTTGTTTCAACTGTTACACTATGTTGTGTTTTGGTATGTTACGTTAAACAGCATGTTTTGGTAGTAGATGGTGTATTATGCTGTGAATTCTGTCTGTGCGCAGTGTCTATATCCGACTGCAGAAGCCGAATGCTGCAATAAGAGATTGTGATAAAGCCATCGAACTCAACCCTGATTCTGCTCAGCCGTACAGATGGAGGGGAAAGGCCTACAGGTTTGAATGTCTGCTTTTTTCTAGCTGTTAGGAGGTTACGATACACTGGAGCCTCTGTTTTTACTGCAGTCTGGGAGCCACATCAAGTGGTGTGTATAGTGAAGCTTCATTATGTAAAATGAGGTCCAGTTGGGAAGCTGGGTTATATTTGAAATTCATGTTGCTGAACAGGCGATATGAGGTGCTTAAGGGACTACTCTTTTTCTCTCCTTCTTTTTCCTTTTTGAAACCTTTTGGCAGAAACTGTCGGAATTCGACCCGGATTCTACAACGGATTATGATGTTGGATTGCAATTTTGACTTGAGGAAACCATCGTTTTATGCCTTGAGCATTATGATAACGGCACTATAAAAGTCAGTAGATTGGATTTGATTATTCTTCAGTTTGTTAGAAATGTATTATTGGCTGGTAAATGTGTGAATTCTTTGTTGTGAGGTATTCATACAAAAGCGGCATGTTTAAAAATAATGTAAAATTGGACTTTGTGTAATGTTTTACCTGACTTTTTGTCATATCTGATTTTTCCAGGCTGCTTGGTCACTGGGAGGAAGCATTTCGTGACCTAAGCAAAGCTTGCCAGCTGGATTATGATGACGATACCAACGCAGTTTGCCGAGAGGTTGAACCCAAGGTAGGCCGATTGAGTTGGATCGATCTTATTTTGGGAAAATTCACAGCAGAACAAGTGATAGCATGGATGTGCCCTCAGAGACACTCATTGTTGTGATTTTGCGTTAATGATAACTTTACATTACGCTGTATTCGTGAGAAAGCTTTATTCCACCAGCCGAACTAAGAGTTGAAGGCATGTTTTAGCTATGGTAATATGGCTGTTTTATTGTTAAGCTAAAAACTGGAGCCTTTGCATTCTATTAACACTTTGCCATTACACATTTCACACGTTACCCCTTTTCATTGTTGTAATTGAATTTTGCATAGTCATGCTGATATAATGACTTAATAGAGCATGGTAGAAGGTTAACTAGAGAAATTCTATTAATAATATAAACAGTTATTGGAAGAAGAAGGGGAGAAAAAGATTATTAAATGGTTATTGGAAGAAGAAGAAGGGGGAAAAAGAGTAGTCCCTTAAGCTGACCCGAATAAGCAATCATGGAGATGAAGAAGTGTTGGCCACTTTGCTTTTATTATCCTCGGCACATGAGGGTGGGTGACCAGACCTCTCCTTTGCTGCCTGATCTTCCCACTGACAGTGTGCAGTGGATGTACTCATTTTATAGCCGAGTTCGCTAGTGGAGCAGAAATATTGAATCATCTTCCTGTTCTGTTGAGGATTTGAACCCCAGGCATATCCCTGGTGACAGCTCGGCAAGCTAACCTAGAGACTGTTGCACATGCCCCACACCCCTTACGAGTTCGTATAGTAAACCTGTAAAAATTTGGTATTTGATGTAACTTGGGATAATTGAAACAGACGATGATGATGGTGATGTCGATAGTTACCAGTTGTTAAACCTACTGGTCTAAACTCTAAGCATCTGTTGACATTTTCAGGCTAAGAAGCTGATGGAACATAAGCGAAAGCAGGAGCGTAAACGTGAAGAGAAGGAGCTCGCCAAGAGAAAGGAAAGGATCAGAAAGGCAAAAGAGGAAGCTGAAAAAGCTCGCAAAGTATGTCTCAGTTTCGTGTTTCCAACGGTAAAAGAAGAGCCTAGCAGTTCTTTTCTTAAGTGTTTTGGTGACTTATTAAAATGTGCGTGGTGGTCACAAAATATGGCCGTCGTGTGTTTCTTAAAATTTTCAGTTTTTTTGCTAGTTCTGTAGGCTATCAGTGGTGAGTTGCTGTTCAGCTGTTGGGTTGCTGGTTGCTATTCAGCGTGTAGATCCTTCAGTTCTAAGAACCATGGCTCTGGTGATTAACGTTGATAGAGACTTGTGTTGACAAGCAACTACCTGGGTTACAAATTTTGATGGAGAAACATTTGTCATTTTATCTGGAAGACTATCACTGCATTCAGTAATTGAGGTGAATGGTTTTGTTGTGGATAGGAACAGCAAGAAAGAGAGGCTTCTTCCCCTAGATTCTCAGGTAAGGCAACCTACGATGACTAGTTCATACTCTATTTGAATTGGAAGGCATGCAAAAAGGTGAGCTTTGTTAATAAAGCCAGTTTATGACCTCTTCTTTGAAGAAGTGATTTGAAGTCTTCTGAGTGATATGTTACTACTAGGTAAGTAAGTAATTGTCTTTAGCTTGAGGAAAATTCCCTATTTTTTACAAACAACAATGCTTGCAAAAACTTTAAAATTGTCATTAGCTTGAGGCAAATTCCCTATAGTTTTCAAACAACGATGCTTGCAAAAACTTTTAAAAAGCACAGCACAGTGATATTAAGAGATGATGCAGTTTTAAAAAGCACAGCACAGTGATATTAAGAGATGATGCAGTTTTAAAAAGCACAGCACAGTGATATTAAGAGATGATGCAGTTACTTCTGTTTAGATTAAAAGCCATGTGAAGCACTTTTGAGATATCCTATTGAGGTGCTGTAGTAAATTTCTTGATACATACGTAAACATGAAGATAATTACACGTTGCTTTTGATTGGTAGGGTTTCCAGGTGGACGGGCTGGTGGCTTTCCTGGTGCTGGTGGCGTTCCAGGTGCTGGTGGCTTTCCAGGTGCTGGTATGACAGGAATGCCTGACCTCACAGCTCTTCTTCAGGACCCGGAACTTCTTCAATCTTTCCAGGTATGGAAGCAACATCATTTCTGACTTGATCATTGCCAGCTAAAGTAAAGGAAATGAGCACCTCCCCTACATCTCACTTGTGGGATTTTGGATATTTTACTTTATTCTCTAGGAATGGTATATAGACTTTGCGTGACTTGCCACAACATATGTTTCCTGTTGGATTTTGTCTGGGCTTCTATAGCGGATTATAAATTTCACCTATGGTTCCACTTGTAGAGACCGTTGATTGATGTCTTGTGCATTAGGATAACGGCGCTATAGAAGTTGTTAGATAAGATCCTCTGTTTAACTTATGTTGTTGCTTGTTTAGAACAGCCAGGTGCCTATGTGTGCAGCATTTTTGAGAGATTTTTTTAAGAGGTGCTATATAAATGTATGGATGCAAGATTTATATTCCTGAGCCTGCGATTCCTCGCTCAGTCAATGGACATGTGGGATGTTAACAGATACAATAGTTACTTACTTACTTGTTCCCTGCATGGTTTCTTCTACCAGGATCCTGAGGTTGCAGCTGCTTTCCAGGATATCAGCACCAATCCAGCCAACATTTCCAAGTATCAGAACAACCCGAAGATTCAGAAGCTGATGAAGAAGATGGCGCAGAAGTTTGACGCACCTCCGGGTGCGATGGACGAGGAGATGGAAGACGTCAGTGGATCCGCCTCAGGCAGCTCCGGGCAGACCGTACCTCCCCAACCGGACATCGACTAAACTCATCCTGCGCAAAGACCTCCGATATCTTGGCCTATCTGTCTGCTTCGGAGCCAGCTCATATTGTTGTCTTGGAGATTTAGTGAGGTTCTTAAACACGCAATTAAATAGCCAGTTACATCCTTCAGATGCCGTGCTTGGATGCAGACTTTTGGCATCAAAGCACGATCGAAATGGTCATAGAGTTTTTGTTGATTTGGATCTGTTTCAAGAAAATGGGCAGGGATTTACAATTGCTGTTGGTCAGTTCGTTCAGTTTTTTTACACTGGCATTTTCTACAGCGAGTGCGGTTTTTGGGGGATATGTTCAACGACGCTTGATGTGGGCACAGTGCATTTTTATTTAAGTAATCGGCACTTTGTTACTTAGATGTTGGAAAATAAGTTGTCTGTTTTCTGTAATTTCCTTGCATTACTGATGTTTAACGAGGATGGAGTTGTGATGACACGTTATAGAACACAACACCGTGTTTCTGCTGTGCCACTTTCTCTGATTCTCTGACGCTTGAGTAGATTTTCTTGAAGGGGCGCTATATAAATGCTGTGAATGAATGACCGTCTTAACAAAGCTTGACCTATTTAACAAAGTTGACCTATTTAGCAAAGTTTGACCTACTTAACAAAGTATTGTCGGAAACAGATTAGTGGATTGCCTCACTATTAGTTAAGTCGTAACAAAGATAAAAGAATATAAAAATTATGTTCAAGATTAACATTTGTTGCACCATCCCGCCTACCTCAGGTATCATTAAAGCCAGTAGAATTTGTATCTGCCGAGCTTAATAATAATTACTGTTATGATGACAAATAAATAATAAATATAATAAATAAATAAGTAATGTTAAATTTCCATGGAGAAATTTTTACAAGCCACATAACTTGCCTACAGCCTGATTGCTGAATTAAGAAGATAGTTGAGCTTATCAAGGTGTCGCATCTCATGTTTGCCTCGTTATTACTTTGATCTCCCAAAGTTCTGTTTCTGCTCAACAGCTTTTGACTTCAAATTGCACTAAGAAAAGCAAACTCTGCGTGAATGCACATTTCCCGACTGTTGATATTGGGTGTTGTTGTACATTATTTGCTTAATTACTGGAAAAAGTCTTAAATGTCGCGCTTTTCGTAAAGCATGGAGCTGGCAAGAACAGACAGGTCTACCTGTATTAAAAGCATTCGCAGAAGGGAGATTGTAACCTATTCTATTTAAAACGATGCAATGAAATAATTTCTAACTGGCATGTTTTTTACACAATACATGTACTAACTGAATGCAAACATTGTACTGTATTGGCTTTTTTGATTCTGCAATATTCAGTTTGCACTAAGTGCTTGTTTCTGTGAGTTAAATGTGTGACAACGTATCTGAAGTTTCACGGTTTGGCCTCGTTATGTTGTTTTCGCTACGTAAGGGATGTTGTGGATATGCATAGGTTTTTCTACGAATTTTAGTTTGGACATGACATATTTTTTCAGACGGAAATTCCACTGGAATCTTAGTTAGAATAAGTGTATCATACCAAAACCTGTTGTCTAATGTAATTGCAATGTATTTCAGCATTGTCCGTGTTGGTTACCCAAATGCACCTTTTCTTTAAGTCAATTCTCGAGTTAAGGATGGACGATTAGTGTAAGCTTCATTATCTGCTTGCTTACTCCTTACTTGAGCTTTTACTGAAGTTGTCTGAAGTATGCATTTCTTCAGAATTTGTGAGACTCTGGTGCGGTTCAGTAAATCCTCAGCGTTCTGTAAGTTCTACCAGAAGTTAAAGGTACTTAGTGGGATCCAGAAGGAATCAGGCTAAAGCTAGTTGGCCTCGGAATGATGGGGGTCTGCTGGAAATTAGACTTCTACAGTGCTCTTTTCATAATGCCCAAGACGTCAGTTGATGGTCGCTTCTAATGAAATCAACATAAGAAATCATAATTCATTGGAGATCTAGGTTGAATTTTCGAAAGGTCGGATAAACCAGAAGCCAGGATATGGTGGGTAATCAACTTGAAAGAGAGGTGTCCTTCCTGGAGTTCAGCAACATCTAGGTATTCGGCGCCATATGGACAGATCAGTGCCTGTCTTAGAATGGGGCCAGAGAAAGCTGAGATGTGATTTTCCCAGGACCACACTGACCAATTTCTCGAACGTCACGGGTGGGGTAAGAGTTGTGACTTTACCATTCGTTTTATACAAGCCTGTTACATATTTTTCTCGCGAATGGCACTTTCCCGAGATCCAAACAACGTTCTCTTCCCATTATTAAGACTAGGAGCATTTTAATTTATTGAATTAAAACACGAATCGGTGAAATGTTTCTAGAAATAAGCTCATACTAACCAAACCGCTTAAATGTCAGACTATACAATTCGCGTATTATATGTATTTAAAGAAAATTATTATTAATCCTATTTGAGACGAGGAAACGGGATAGGATATGGGGAAGCAGGGTGTTTTTTTGTTTTTGAGTGAAAGACCTGAGCAGAAATTGCACTTGCTGAAGTAATCCTGCAGCTCCAATTCCAAACTACGCATCGTAGCTGTCTGACTGCCTGCCTGATCGTGACCCTTCCTGCTTATCGATTTTGTTTTGACCAAGCACCTGTGAATAAGCTGGTTCCCGCGACTTAGCTTTCGTTGGGCGCTGTAGAAATCTCGAGATTACGATTACTTACGATTACTTAAGGGTCTCTTCTTTTCGCATAGAAGTGCGCCATATTACATAGGTTGATTCTATGTTACCGCCTTAGGTGAATGGCAGACTCGCAGTTGGTGGAAACTTCGACGCTGATTTGTTGAAGTTTGCCGCCACAGTTCCGGACTAAATAGATGTTTATTGTGGCCGCCATTGTTTAAGGGAGAGTTAAGCGATTAACGGGACGAAACTAACGGTTTTCCTGTCGTAAGTCGGTCGGGCGTAAAATGGTGTTATCGGAAGACGGTGACGATGGCCAGATTGAATCGCGTTTCGAATCTCTGTGCATGGATCTTAACATGGACAGAGGCTCCAAGGAAGAAGCCTGGCAGTCTTTTGAACGCATACGTACCAGCTATACTCTCGAGGTATATTGGCCCTACATATGTATGTATATAAATATATACGTGAAGGCGTGGCCAATGGTGTACGAATGTGCACGCGTATACATTTTATACACGTGCATACATTTTAATTGACAGTGTGTTTTCGCAGAAATTAATTTGCTGATGCACAATACCTGCTATCATCTTCATTATAGCCATCATAATCAACGCCTATAAACCTCCCGATCAGTAAGTCAATCATTCTGATGGAGATCGAAGTTAAGATGGCTTAATGATATATTGAAATAAACGGAGATCTAAAACTGACCCCTCCTGTCCTGCTTTTCCTCTCTTCAGCTTCACTATCGTTGTATTTGCAAACACACGAACGCATAAAGCGTTATTTATGATTATCAAACGATATAAACCGACTGATAGCTGGCACCTTTTAGTGTCATAACAAACGGAATTTCCGAGCTGTTTTCCTGGTGCCTGAAGGTCCTCTGGTCCCATTGCTGCCATCTTTCAGTACCTTGTAGAGGCCCACATAGAGTGCGTACGACTCCGGATTTACTTACCACTACCGAATCGGATGATATTATACCTGATGATAGTTCTCAACATGAGTATTCGAACGCGCCTATTCCCGTCTTCCGCAAACTATCCGGCGATTTTCTACGATTTTTTAAAGTTCACTCTTTGCACACACATCAACATCCGCCATTTGTAATCCGAGACTGTTGATCACTAACCGGAAGTCACATGCAACCATAGATGTAATATCACTAGATACAACATTGAGCCAGTGACGTCATATGTGGCAGAAAACAGTCTTATACAGCGGAAATGCTTGGAAAGAACTACAAGTTTGTGTTGAGAATCTTTTTTGTAAAGAAATTTATATACATAAATATTTTAACAAGTAAGTTAAAAAATGCAATAAGTTTGGGCTAATGGTGGAAAATGGAGACAATAAGGAATTATTCTTGATTGGATTAGTCGTTAAATGATGGTGCTACATAAATGCAGAACTAACATCGTATTTCATTAAATTATGAATGACTAATTGTTTTTATGTGAGCACAAAATCCCGATATTTCTGGAGATGATCTTAACGATGAATGAATTGGACGTTCTGATTGGACATAAAAATCATGTATTGCTTTTTAAAGTGTCTGTGAGAAGTGCAGAAAAAGGTGCTACAAAAATATTGATCTGCATCAGTTAAATGTTGAAAACTTAGCAGGTCATTCTCTGCGTTTCTTTTTTTACCACGTCCATGTGTCTGCCTGATTGCAACGCTTCTCATTCTGTTGTGTTGTTTCATGATGACAGCTGTAGTGTATTGTAATCTAACTGAAGATTTTTATATAGCACCATTTAAGTACGCCACAGAGGTGCTTCTTGTTAGCCCAACGGATGTTAGAGTTTATTAAGAACAACTGGTTTATCTGTAAGCAAGTATTTGTTATTATTATTATTATTTTGCATTTATTAAATCTGAATATGAGGTGTGAGGCAGTTGTGAATGAGGAAGCTTGAACCCATACTCTCCACATTACAAGCCAAGCGCTCTAATCAATACGTTATGTTACTAGCATAAGCTTTAGCCAAGTGTCAAAGGTCCTGTGCAGTTATGGAAGTGTTGGAAAAATGGTTGTGGCAGCTGATGTTGGACCTGGTTGATTGTCAGGTGGCTTTAGTAGTGTTTTCTCTTGTGTGTTAACATGTAGTGTTTTCTCTTGTGTGTTAACATGTTAACTTGTAGTGCTTTCTCTTGTGTGTTAACATGTAGTGTTTTCTCTTGTGTGTTAACATGTTAACATGTAGTGTTTTCTCTTGTGTGTTAACATGTTAACATGTAGTGTTTTCTCTTGTGTGTTAACATGTAGTGCTTTCTCGTGTGTTAACATGTTAACATGTAGTGCTTTCTCTTGTGTGTTAACATGTAGTGCTTTCTCTTGTGTGTTAACATGTAGTGCTTTCTCTTGTGTGTTAACTTGTTTACTGCCATGAGTGTAAAGTCGATGTTGGTCATTACAAGGTGTTAGAGAAAAGGGGATGATTTTAAAATGTGGATAAATGTACACAGTTTTCTGTAATGACCGTATGGCCTCGACCCTGCACATTTTTCAGTGAATTTATTGGGTGAGATCCTTCACCACCGCTCCCCGTATGAATGAGTGCTATGCCATTTAAGGTCCCCATGATCAGACTGGGTGTAGAGGTGGTGCTGTGCATTTCTGCCTGTACGTGTTCAACATCAGAGCCGAGTGTTGCAATAACAAATTCCAACTGCGGTTAAATAATTCGTACTGACGGCTGTGAAACTCAGTTGTGGCTGTTGCCATTTCTATTGTGGTGCGGCTGATCAATACTTGATGGTCTGATTTGATTGATTGCTTCGTGAAATGCTACACACACTGGCCAAGGGCAAAACATCTGTGATATCTGCAAACATGCATCTAAACTCATGGTTTCATTGCTGTGCTGGAACCTTATTATAATAATTCATCATAATGCAAATTCTGATATAATATTTTAATATCGGTTTGTTTTTGCCTGACTGGTTTTTGCTTATGGAATGTATGTATCTTTGTTGTAATTGTAATTGTAATCAGAAATTTGTGTAGCGCCAGATTTGATGAGAAACTAATCAAAGACATTCTGTATGTTGTAGTGGTGTGTTAGTAGCCACTTCGTTTGTTACTGTGTTAAGTGAGCCTCCATAATTAAGCAGGGCCTTTGTCCATGTGGGAGTGCCACTTACATCCAGTTTAAATGTTTGGCATTTGTAAGTTGTTACATTTGATTTGAGATCAGTAAAAGAGGTGATGATAATAATGGCGGTTGTAGCCTTTTTTTGGTGGTGGTGGTGTGGTGGAGGACATGCCAAAGGCAACCTCGTGTTCCATGCTCTTGAGTGGTGCTAAAGAGGAGGTGAAGTGCAAGATGGTGTTACTGTAATCATTGCTAATGCACTGGTCTTTGATGTTGCTTTGACATGCAGGGCGATGGTCTGCACTGGTTGGCCTGTGCGTTGTACGTCTCTTGTCGATCGAGTCTAGTGCCAGCCGTTCACGGCCGAGACATGGTTGAAGGAAACGGCGTCTCACTAACTCGTCTGCTTCGAACAGCAAAGCTCAGGTTTGTGAATCACTCTAATGAGCTTATGTTATCTTGAATAATAATAATAACAATAATCTTAATTATATAGTAATAATAGTACTAATTTTTCTAACCATACCAGAATTTTTTTTCTTGAGAGAATTTGTTGTGAATTTTGAGGTGAATTGGTTAACTGATGTAGAAGAGGTGAATTTGGTATGAATTTTGAGGGGGACTTTGTTAATTGACATAGAAGTGGTGAATTTGTTAATTGACATAGAATAAGAGGAGGCCATTAAAGTATGAAATTCATTTTCTTAGCCCAGTCATGTGACGGCAAGTTGCCACTCTGCTCCTCTGACAATGTACATCCACTGTACAAATTTTATAACTGACTTTGATACAACTTATTAGTTGAACACAAATTTTGAAATATCTTGTGTACAATTGTCTGATTAACACTAATAATAATGATACAATTATTTTAATAGTGTTTTAAAGTTCTGCATATATTTGTTCTAGCCTGATAGAATTTTTCAAAAAGATGAAGAAATGGGCTGACATGGCAAGCCTGCCGCAGAAATTCCGTGACAAAGTGGAACGGCTGGAGAGAAATTTTGCCGTTTCAACGGTGACCTTTAAGAAATTTCAGCCAATTTTTATCGACATATTTAAAAATCCAGCTGACGATCCAGCACGCCCTCCAAAAGGAAGGAAGCACAAGTAAGATGTCTTTCTGTGGCTTATGCTTACTTTACTTAATGTAGTGTAACTGCAGTGTAGCAGCAGACAGTTTGAAGCTGGGGGAGGAAAGTTGGTTTAATTGACAGAAGGGATTAAGTATAAAGTGACAGATTAGGAGAGGCAGTAGCATAGTGGAGACATGAAGATTGCAGACTTACGCACTTTTGTTGTCTGGCCGATGTGGCCCGCCCACGCCTACGATTCCTTGTTTTCAGTTGATGGACATATGGCATGATAACAAATGCATTACTTACTTACTTACAGTAGTAAGATAGCGCGTGGTAGTAAGATAATGCATTAAAGTAGGGTTGTGCGCATTTAATACGTTCCTCGGTAAAAAATAGTTCGAAAAATGATAGAATAGTGCTGTTGTCTTAATGCTCAAGGCATGAATTGATGGTTGCTTAGAGTTAAACCGTTTATTAAGAAATTATAATACATCAGGAAAACTGTATTAACGGTAAGCAGTATTTGTTCTGGAAAACATTTTCAAAATTACTGTAAATTATCTTTTTTTATGTTTTTCCATTATTTAGAAGACACACGATAACTGCAAGAGAAGTGTTTAGCTTCTGCTGGACAATGTTCGTTCAGGTCAAAGGTCAGATCAGTGTTATAACTGCTTACTAACTTGTTTACTAACTAAATGTCAAAGTATAGTACGACTGGAATACGATCTGTAGGGGGTGGGCAACTTTCCCCTTACTGTTTCATACCATCCCCACCTTTGGGTGCATTGTACATATTCATTTCACACTCGGCCATAGGTTCTTCCAGATTGCACCCTGAATGCAGGACAGCCAAAGCTTGTTAATTCACCCCTTAAGGGTCAACTTTAAGGAGAGAAATCATAGTCCGTAGCCAGGAGAGAAAGATTGACTTAAAACAGAATGCAGTAGACTTTCAAAGGTTGATGAAGTTTTTGATGCGGCCAAATAGTTACTAATTATTATTATATTTACTAATTATTAACTGTTTCGTAGATTAACTTCTGTTTGCTGTTTAATTCTTATGCAGAGCTTTTGCTCATTTTCTGCCTGGTTTTTATGTTTTATGGAACGTTTGTGCTGAGTTCACTGTTTAATTCTTGCGTTGTAGGGAATTTTCCGGCGATTAGTGACGATCTAGTCAACTCATATCACTTGCTTCTTTGCTGCATTGACTGGTTCTATGCCAACGCGTTGCTTAGCAACCGACGAGATCTACTTAATCCCAGCTTTTCAGGTTTGCTCTCTTGAAATATGACTTATAATTGATACTGGTTAAAACGGACATTGGCAACCTACAGCACAACTTTGGGTTTCACTTGAAGCAGCACAGGAATCCCAATATTGATTGCCTCGTTTAGGTAACAGGTAAAAAAGACTTGAATAAATCACCTTTGTGACTTTCCAAAAAGATGCTATATAAATTTTCTTATATATGCATATGCAGTGCATACATACAGTCAGACGTACCTACACACACATACGTATATGGATAGATATACAAACGAACCCCTTGACATTGCTTGCCCACCACATCTTTACATAGCGTTACGTTATATCTGTGTGACAATCTGCAGATATCATGACAGTTTTTCTTTTCCAGGGTTGCCGGAAAACTTTGCGTCTCGTGACTACAAGCCGCCTGCCGAGGTCCCGTGCATCATTAAGATTCTGTGTGAGGAACACCAGGGCTTGCACCTGGAGGCCAAGGGAATCAAGGAGCACTGGTGGAAGCCGTACATCCGAAAACTGTTTGACAGAAAGGTAGCTCCACATGGGAAGAGCCGCACTGGTTACCTGTGCAGAAACAAATTGAGTTTTTGAGGTCTTGATGCTTATGTGTAACTGTCTTGCAGGCTGTGTTTGCTCTGGTCTTATCTTGTGGGGTATGGTAGCTGAGCGGTTAGAGTGCTTGGCTTGTAACGCGAAGTGTACAGGTTCGAATCTCCTCAGTGCTTGGCTTGTAACGCGAAGTGTACAGGTTCGAATCTCCTCAGTGCTTGGCTTGTAACGCGAAGTGTACAGGTTCGAATCTCCTCAGTGCTTGGCTTGTAACGCAAAGTGTACAGGTTCGAATCTCCTCAGTGCTTGGCTTGTAACGCGAAGTGTACAGGTTCGAATCTCCTCAGTGCTTGGCTTGTAACGCAAAGTGTACAGGTTCGAATCTCCTCAGTGCTTGGCTTGTAACGCGAAGTGTACAGGTTCGAATCTCCTCTGAGACGGTTACTGTGTAGTAATCGTATTCTGACAATTATATAGCACCACTTCAAGAATAAATTCATTTGCTCAATTTTTAATTCTTTTCTACTGTTGGTTACAGATGCTTGTTGGCAAGGCGGAGAATCTGATGGGTGTATTGGAACTCACAAGCTTCGAGAAGAACAAGTACGTAACAGTTCACTGTCTACAGATTTCAGATTTGAATACTTTGAATATTTGAATACTGCAGTAACTGGTTCAAGTTGTTGGTAGTTTTTATTTGTTTTGATGGAGTGCATACTTAGTTTTCTGTCAGAGTTTGATTAAAATATGCTTGAGCCTCAGAACAACCTTCAACAAAACCTGAAGTCTGATATAATACAGTGGGGAACATGGGTGGCAAATTAGCTCAGCTTCAGAAAGTGACTTCATTGTAAAACAGCCTTCTTTAAGTAAGCAATCGCTCTGTGTAACAAACCTGGGCAAGTTGTTTGCGCACGCTGTTCCTCTGTCACCAAGCAGTATACTTTGGTACCAGTGTACAGGTAAGTTGGGAAGTAAACTGCAAGTCCTGCGATGCACTGGCCCTGTGTCAAGACAAACACCCACACTTCGCAAGCAGTCATGTGCGTTGGAAATATAGTGAAAAGCATGACTACATTTAAAGAACTATTAAGATTAATTTAGATCAGTCAAAGGATGCATTTGAATACAACAGTTCGAAATGAAAAACCTACAACATTTGGAGCAACGTGATAATGTGATACTTGCTACATTATTAAATGGTACTGTACTTCTTACATAGCAACAAGTACTTATGGCAGCATGATGCTTCTTACATGGCAATGTGGTACTAGTTGCGGGGTCGTGTATGGTACTTGTTATCACTCCCAAGAACAGCATCATGAGAATTCTTCTGGTGTGTATTCAATTTAAGGTGAGCTTTTGATATAACTTTAATGGAATAAATGGCACACGGTAGCCGATTGGAAAGAACGCTTGGCTTGTAACATGGGGAGTACAGGTTCGAGCCTCCCCTTAGATGGTTACTGCGTAGGGACCTTGAACAAGTCCTTCACTCGCAACTACTCGGCCCCTCGGATTTAGATTTACCAACCTTAAGCACATAATAAATGCAAAATAATAATAATAATCATTAATAATAATAATAATTTGTAGTAAATCGATAAATAACGCATACGACGAGTACGTGTTGAATGGAGGAGATTTTGACGAGCGAGTTTTCCTTGGAGATGACGCCAACGAGGAGATTGGAACGCCGGCAAAGAGCGGATCTTCATTTATTGGGGAAACTTCTGAAAGGTCACAGGTCGCACGGAATCTTTGGCAGCACCTGAACGAGGTAAGGGAGTGTTATTGTCTCACTTCTTTCAGCAGTAGTTTTTAAAGTCACAAGAGATATATATGTGTTTTTAAATTGAAGTTACACATTGGAAGTTGGGTGAAGGTTGATGTCAATGGTGTGTGATTCCATTCAATGTTGTTCAACACCAGTTATCTTTCAAACAAAGAATGAACATTTCTGCTGTCAGATGAAGCCATTTTTTTCTTCTGAGACACCAGTTATCAAGGTCAGGTCAGTGTTGACCTATGACCTATAGCCTATGAAACCATTGAAACAAGTAGTGCCTTCGAGGGGTACTTACACAGTTCTACAAAACTGTTCTCTTGCATTACGTTATATTTCATTTAACACGTAAGTGGTGCTAAAGTTTGTTGGGAACAACCAGGTAATCTTTAAGCAATTAATATTCATGTAAGTGGAAAGGTCACCACTGGCGGTCTCTTGCATACACGTAGAGCCCAACCAACAGAGTTATCTGTTTGCCCCTTTTTTAGGGTTTAACAACCAGAATGTCTGATACACCTTGGCAGTTATACAACACCATTTAAGAGCCTCGGAAAGTGATAATATGATGGACTCTGTTTGCATTTTGCAGAAGACGTTGGCTCCTGCTACGCCACTGACTAATCGCAGATACCTGACGGAAAAGGAGGGAATGGTGACACCGGTTTCTACAGCAACACAGAGTGTCAGTCGATTGCAGACGTTGCTGTCTGGACGAAAAACATGTCCAAACGAATTCCTTCTGGACTGCTTCAGGCAAGACAATATTAGCTTATTTTCTAAATATTTTAAAGTATGAATTACTTGGGCTATGAATTAAAATAAGTAAATGCAAAAATCATGGCACTGCAAAATTTAAATCTGATTAAATTGATTGAAAAATTGTTGTGCTTTCCAGTTTTCTTTCAGTTTTACAAATATGGCTTTGAAGTCTTGTGATGGGACTTTGCAGAGCAGCAAAATTTAGCCACTTACAGTTTGTTCATGGTGACGAGACATTGAACTGTTAATACAGGAGCTGAGAACCAAATTATTCAACATTCTAAACTAGTGCAGTGGTTCTCAAACTTTTCAGACTGCGGCACATTTGACAGTGCAAATGTTTGTCACGGCACACCTGTGTTCTTAATGCTGGACTCTCGTGTAATTAACCGTAAATTTACAGTATTTTACAGTTTACACTACATTGACTACAGTTACATAAATATTAGGCTGATGAAAGTTTTTATACATATATAATTGTATAAATAGGAAAAATGCACTGTAATTTAGACGAAAATATTTTTACTATCGAAATTTGGTACACATCTTTGGCTCTCTTGCGGCCCACAGTTTGAGAAACTCTGAATTAGGGTACTGGTTTTTAGTTTAGTTTTAAATACTTCTTGTCATTTATGCATTCTTTTAGCTGTATTAGCAGTTTGTTACACGATTTACTCTTTATTACCATCTTATTTTATGCTTAGTATTTTTGTTTCCCAATATTTTTTGTCTGATTTTATTACACTCCATCGATTCTTACGTACATCAGGATAACTTATTGATGGAGGTTATGTGTAAAGAGGCCTTGGAAAATTTTTGAATAAGAAGTTTCTCCCATTAATGGGGTTAAAATGAGAAATGTTTGCAAAGATCTGTTGTGTTAATAAGATCTTTAACTGGACTGTGGGTGAAACTAGAGCAATGTGGTTTCTAATTGTAGCAAGTGTGCACGAAATCCAAAAGACAGCATCGTACAGCGAGTCATCGAAATGGGAAAGATTTTCTGTGAAAAATATGCACAGGTAAACTAATTGTCTTATATGCACAGGTAACTGATTATCTTTTATGCACAGATAACTAATTTTCTTTTATGCACAGGTGACTAATTTTGCTCTGGCTGTTCATGAGTGAATCATCTTCCACGTGACATTCTTACTCTGCTTATTGTAGCTGTTAGGATTTTGCAGTTTGCTGTTTCAAAGGTTACTGGGTTGCTTAAATTTATTCTGCATGAGGCACTGTATAATTTTACGAAGACAATACATTACTGATGAGATTAGATTAGCATTAATCCTTGCACTGATGCTTGAGTTCAGCATGGTGGTCTATCGTTAACGAGTTTGGTCAGTGATCATGCAGTGTAACGACCCTGGGCAAGCTGTTCATGTACACCGTGCCTCTGTCACCAAGCAGTATAATTTGGTACCAGTGTAAACTGGAAAGTAAATGTTAAGTCCTGCGATGCTCTGGCCCGGTGTCCAGGACCTTGGGATTCGTCCATTGGTGGGTCAAGGGCCTAAGAAAAGGAAATGAGCGCCTCCCGTACATCTCACTTGTGGGATACGAGATACTTTACTTTACTTAGTGATGCCTGCTGCTTGACTGTTCTTGTAGCCTTGTGATAGTAACGCGGAGTCTGTCGTTGACTTTGCCAAGCGCCGTCTACAGTTGGCCGAGAGCCTCTACTACAAGGCCCTCGAAAACATTCTCGTCGATGAAAAACAACGGCATAACGCTAAAGACAACTTCCTTGTAAGGTTTCTTGTTTTAACAGCCTAATGATAATTATTTATCGAGGGCTGTTTGAAATAAAAACACGGAATTGCATGTAACTTATTGAAATATCATTGTGATTGGTGCCCCAAGTGAGTGATGGAAATGTTACATCAGACTGAAGCTAAATTCAGAATGGCTAACATTGCGATGAAATTATAACAGTGTTTCTATTCAATAAAGGCATGGCAGCCTATTGGTTAGAGTGCTCAGGCATGTAACACCAAGAGTATGGGTTTGACTGTTCTCTGAGATTGTTACTGTGTAGGTGACATTGAGCAAGTCTTTCACTCACAGTTGCTCAGCGCCGTCGATTGATATTTAGTCATTAGATAGCGGCGCTTCGTAAATGCAGAAATAATAATATTCCCAATATTATATTGATGCTCGAGTAATCTAGGCATTTGTTACAGGTAACAAGTCGTTTCTTTTTTAAAAATTAGATAGTTAAATTAAAATAAATAAATAATTAAATAAATTGAAATTGACCGATCTTATGTGTTGGGTCAGTTCAGCTGGTCATTTTGCAGAAGCTTACGTTAGTCTTAGAAGATGTTTTTCTGTGAATTTGTTTGGACTTGTAGATCCTTCTGGAGCAGGACATTTTCCACCGTTCGCTGTTTGCGATCTGCCTAGAAATTGTGATATTTTCCTATAATTCTCAGAGGTTAGACTGGATTTATTGGTTGGCAGGAATTGTGTTTAAGTTTTTTAATGTCTTCAAACTTATTTTATTGACAGTGTTTGTCTTTTTGGCTGTTGCATCAGTCTAGTTGCTAGCATGCTGGATTGTCGTTCCAAATGTCATAAGATAGATATTTGATGACTTCTATTTGCATCAGCTCCATCTTGTGAACTTGGCTATGAAATGTGTACATCGACTGTATGCCATTGATGTTAAGATTACATGATGACGGTAAGAAAATGAAGTTATTATCACTTCCTGTCTTAAGCATCATCCTGGAGAGACTAATTTTTTCCTATTTCTGTTGATGTTATTATGCAGCTTTTGAAATGGCTTGATGTTGAATCTTTTGCAGTTCTTATACTGACGTAGTTATGTAGCCCATTTTGTTTGGAGGAAGATGTTTTTGTTGTGGGAAAAGACGGGCTGTGAATTTTTTAGGGTTTTTCCGTGGATCATCGATGTTTTTGAGATTCCTGCATACTACTTCTATAAGGTGATCGAGGTGCTGATACGAGCGGAGGAAGGCCTTTCGAGAGACATCGTTAAACATCTAAATCATGTGAGTTTTCTGCAGTGAGATTCTGTTGGTAGGGCTCTACGTGTGTGCGAGAGCCTACCAGTGGCAACTTCTCCAGTTACCTGAGCATTATTACTTGTAATTATTGAGCAAAGTTGTGGGGTTCCTAACGGAACGTTAGTAAAGTATCCCATACCCCACAAGTGAGAATTGGGTGAGGCTCTAATTTCCTTTTCTTTGGGTCTTTGAGCTGGCAATGGACGAGTCCCAGCATCTTGGACCCAGGGCCAGTGGATCGTAGGACTTGCTGTTTACTTCCCAATTTACATCTGAACCAAATTCCACTGCTTGGTGAGGGGCACGATGTATGGAAACAACTTGCCCAGGGTCGTTACATGGAGTCGAACCAGTGTATCTAAAGGTGCTATATAAATGGACATATAATACATATATGCATCCAAGCCTGATGAAACAGTTGTAATGTGTGAAATTTTCCAGATGTCGGTCAACGTGAAACGTGAAGTAATTGGTCATTGTCTGGTTGTCATTCTTAGAAAAATCTTTCTGTATTAGTCTTTTTGAGTTATGTTTGATCATCTTCCCCATTTGAGTATGATCTCTTAATGATCATTTTTCTAGATCGAAGAAACAGCACTTGAAAGCCTTGTTTGGAGGTCTGACTCACCAGTCTGGGAGGCAGTAAAGCAGTCTGGCGATGTACCATCGGTTGAGGAGGTCAGTGATGCAGTCTAAGTTGTTTCTTAAGTTTTTGTTGTATCTTTGTTCTCTTGCATCAATCTTTCGAAAGATTTGGTGAGGTGAGCGTGTAATTGGCATAACCCTTATCTCACACTGCTCGGGTCATGTGATTGATTGATTGTTAGTTGCAAGTGTTCATTGATTGACTGAGTGGTCAATGATTGGGGTCATTGATTGATCTGTCGAGTGTTGATTTATTGTTGATTCGCCGAGTGTTGATTTTTTACTCTCAGCTTTTTACGATCATTGGGTGGGTTTGAAAGCAATGCCAGAGCTTGATTGATCAGTTGATTGATTGATTTATTTATTTATTGTTGATTGGGTTATTTCTGGAATGCTGATTGCTTGCTTGGTTGAGTGAGTGAGTGATTTAAGGTTGATTGTACTTTGTTTATTTCTTGTTTTTCCAGGTGTCACTTCCAAGTCAGCTGGAGCGAGATGCTTCCAGTGGTACAGTGATGAATAATAATTTGGCTGCTCTGGTCAGCCCTCCTCTCATCCACCCAGCTGTTCGTAGAGTGGCCACCACAGACGGCCTTCCGCAGAGCAAGCAAGGTTGAAAACAAAATCCATTTTCTGCTCATAATTGATCCGGATGCTTCCATAGTTCTGTTATCGTATTATGTAATAAGTATAACAATTATAATATAATAAGAGGCATAATTAGATTGTTGCTTCTGATAATATTATTATTACCGAACTGCATGAAAATATCCACTGTCTGTGTTGATGTTGTGTGTAAAATAGAACAAGTGATTTGCGTCTTGACGTTCTGTTGTCTGCAGGTTGTGATTGCTTAGTGTAATTTGTAATGAACATGTTAATTAATTTATTCATTAATTAAATTTCATTAAATTAATTTGATTTGGTTTCCTTAAGTTTGAGTTGTTTAAGTGTGTGTGCTTATGGAGTGTCTTTCATGTCTTTGTGATTTCAGTGGATGAGTTAAAAACATTTTTGTGTTTGAGTGATTTTTGGAGTTGTGGTTTTGGTGCATTTTCCATGGCTTAGCGATCTAAGAGAGTGAGCTTTTTCAAATCTTCTTGCTCTAAGTGACTAAGTTTTGAAGTACTTTGTCACTTTTAAAAAATTTATATAAGAGGATGTGTTTTTACACATTCCGTGTTTGGTTAAGTGCCATTCTAAAGCCTGGATAAAGTAGTAGTTCCTGTGTTTAACGACATCTTATGGCATCAAACGCCGTTGATGTCGCCCACCTCCTTTATCCAGACTTGGGACTGGCACTACTCGAATGCGGCAGTTAAAAAGCCTGGATAAAGGAGGAGGGCGGTGCTAATCATCTTCGTTATGACACTGCATTGTTAAACAGAAACACAATTTTTCATGTGAGTGGTTTAAGTGGAGGAGTTTTTGGCAAGCTTTTTTACACTTGAATGATTTAAAAGGGTGAGTTTTTCTTATTATTCAGATGCTCTGCAGTCACCCGGAACAATCAGTGCGACCGATCGCTTCAGCTCACCAGTAACAGCTAAGCGACGTCTGTTTCCAAGTACATCTGCAACAGATGTTGCCAGCAGTGCGGTTAGCCGAGCCAACAGCTTGGGCACGACTGGCAGCCCTGTTTCTATACCCATGGCCCTGATCACCGCCCAAGATGGCCGCCAGGTTAGCAAGCGGTTGTTTGCTACTTTTTTTGGCATCTTCTTGTTAGTTTTCCAGTTTTGTGAACCTTGTTTAACTGATAGTCTCAACATTCTTACTGCATTTTTAAATCGTACTTTGATTTAGTTATTGAAGTTTTATTTTATCTGTTTGTTTGATAGAAGCAGTTTATTTTAAGTGATTTCTGTTTTACGATTGAAACAGTTTTAGTTTAAATGATTGATTGATTAATTGAAAGAGTTTCATTTTTAAGTGATTATCTGTTTGATTGAAACACTTTTTCATTTTAAGTGATTGGTTGATCCATTTAAGCAGTTTTATTTTTGAGTGATTAACTGTTTGATTGATTGAAACAGTTTCATTTTAAGTGATTGGTTCATTGATTGATTGGCTGATTGATTGATTGAAGCTCTTTTGTCTTGGGATAATTTTACTTCATTATTTATGACTATTTTTACTTTATTTTCGTTTAGTTAATTATTGAACTGTTGCATCTGTTTTACTTCCCTATTCTTTGGTCGAATTCAGATCCTGATCCCAGTTCAGGTGAAACCGAGTCCACTGAAGCGCAAATTTGAAGAGACTGGAGATTCAAATAATTCAGGACTGCCTGCTAAAATCGCCAATTCTCAGCCACCCAACAAACCAAAGCGCACTGGTTCTCTGGCGCTCTTTTTCCGAAAGGTAGTAAAAATAGACCAATAGATAAAGATAACAACTTGTATGTACACCAGAGACTTGTTATAACATGCTTTATTATTACACGAATTCTGGTATAACATTGTTTAGCGATGTGGAACCCAGTATTATTTCACCTATAGAAAATAAACTTGTTATAACGAGGAGGCTGTGGCTGTTTGGACACATGACACTGCGAATGTGACCAGGACCATGCCAGAGCCTTGCGAGTGATTATTTCCCGCCCTCCGAGAGGTTGGAAGAGACCGGTCGGACGTTGTCACCGCTCATGGACAAGAACAGTGGAAGCTCACCTGCCCCCCATGAACTTCGGGTTACACACGGCCTGGAGATGAGCGCAGAATAGAGACGGCTGGTTGCGCATAGTGGAAATGGCAACGCTTTACAGAGGAGCACTCTACCGATGATGATGGTGTAACCTCGTTATTATGGCTATAAAAGATAAGAGGTTATCTCGAGTTTCTGGTGTGTCTCTGCATTTTTGTAGCACCAGTTATGAACCTCGTTAAATGTTGTCCCTAAATCTAACGACTCACTACAAAGATTGACTGCAACAATTGACGACCAGTCGAGAGTTGTGGGAAGGCACGTCATGTTAAGTAATGTAATGTATGATTGTATGTATAGGGACATTTGTACGGCGCCTTTTAAGAAACCTTTCAAAAGCAAAGCTATATAATTATCAAACATTGGATGCATGTGGCAGGTGTATCATCTGGCGAGCGTTAGACTGCGGGACCTCTGCGATCGGCTGGAAATCAATTCTGAGCTCTGCTCCAAGATTTGGACGTGCTTCGAGCACGGTCTGATCAACCATATCGATCTGATGCAGGATCGACATCTCGATCAGATGATCATGTGCGCCGTGTATGTCGTCTGTAAGGTGAGCATCAGCTTTTATTCTGGTCTTGTGCTTCTGAGCGATCACTTGTTTGCAAATGATCACAGCCCTCTGCCTTGCTCTCTGATCCTCCCATCAACAGTGTGCAATCTATGCACTTATTTTATGTCTGAGTTTGCTAGAGGATGTGTGTTAAACGGAAACCTTGAAACATCTTTCTGTATGGTTGGTATGTTTACCACGAAAAGTGCTATACAACTGTGTGATTACGTTTTGTTGACGTTTTCAGGTAACAGAAAAAGACCGGTCATTCCAGGACATCATGAAATGCTATCGACTTCAACCGCAGGCGGAAAGTCATGTCAGTTTCCTGAGTCATCATTATATTACCATTCACTGCTGTCTGTTAAATGACCTTTAGCTTCTGTCTGTTAAATGACCTTTAGCTTCTGTCTGTTAAATGACCTTTAGCTTCTGTCTGTTAAATGACCTTTAGCTTCTGTCTGTTAAATGACCTTTAGCTTCTGTTTGTTTAATGACCTTTAGCTTCTGTCTGTTTAATGACCTTTAGCTTCTGTCTGTTAAATGACCTTTAGCTTCTGTCTGTTAAATGACCTTTAGCTTTTGTCTGTGAAATGAACTTTAGCTTCTGTCTGTTAAATGACCTTTAGCTTCTGTCTGTTAAATGACCTTTAGCTTCTGTCTGTTAAATGACCTTTACCTGCTGTATCATAAATAACCTTTAATCTGTTGTGTGTTATATGACCGATATCGTAGGTAAGACACAAGATGAATATTACTCTGTTTTACCATGATTCCTGTCAGACCCAGTGGTGCTGCGTCTGCTTCATTTTGCTTCCGTGCTTTCCACAGGTTTACCGAAGTGTTCTTCTTGGAAGCCGACAGAGGTACGAATCGGGTGGAAGCAGCAATGGCGGCCGGAGCGAAAGAAATCGCTCCGGATCACCAGCAGTTGTTGAACGGAAAGGTCGAAAGGAACGAGAAAATAGTAAGTCACAAAATTTATTTTCTTATATTTATGCACCACAAGGCATCAACAGATGGCATTAAGCAGTTGTTCAAGACCTTATCACTTGAATGTTTGGTGATTTTTGTTTTAGATCTCAGTTCGATCCGATCATCAAGCACCCTGCCCATCTCTCAGCCGAGCAGCCAGCCTCCGACGCCAACTCGAATTGCGGGAACTGCAAACACGTTCCAGTTCGACGACCGAGGCGAGGACCGTGGTGACCTGATCAAGTTCTACAACACTGTGAGAATTGCCTCCCTCTTAATTCTGCATGCCCTTCAAATGACGAATGCTAGATAACATTTCTATAATAACATTACATAATAATAACATTATAGAAATGTTATTCTCATAATATGTTATTATAGAAACGTTATTCTCATAATTTGTTGTTATAGAAATGTTATTCTCATAATATGTTATAGAAATGTTATTGTAGAAAATGTTTTGGGTTCTAGATCATTCTCTGTTGCTGGTCCATGGCTTTGGAATTTGCCGTGAAGTTCTATTCGTTCTGTCAGTTCTGTGACCATTGCCTAATTTCTGGTTTCTCTGACATTGGAATTCAACCTGGCTTCTGCAGTGGATTAGGATTTTGATCACGATTTCACCTGAAGTGACCATCGATTGATGTCTTGGGCGTTGTGATAACAGCGCTATTAAAAGTTATTCTCATAATATGTTATTTTAGAAATGTTATTCCCATAATATGTTATTATAGAAATGTTTTTCTCATAATATGTTATTATGGAAATGTTAATCTCATAATATCTTATTATAGAAATGTTATTCTCATAAACTCCATCCTGTTATTGCAAAACTGTTTGCAGATCTACGTGAATCAGATTAAGAACTATGCGCTGAAGTTTTCAACTCAGAACGTAAAAGATGGGGTAGGTTTTACTCTTATCGATAGGATTTGGGTCGTTCTACGTCAGATATAGCAAAGAAAGGACAATAATTTTACACTGCACCATCTCCACGTTTTAGAGAGTTTTGGGAGAAATTATTGCAAATATATCAGATGGATTGGTATGTAGTATTAGTTTATTTTGACATGGAATGGCTAAACTATCTAAAAGCTAATTGTGATTAAGATTTCAATTGAATGTTAAATTTCAATTCATTTACAGCGCCCTGAGGCACTGTACAAATTGAATGAACGAGTGAAATCTGATCTTGCCTTGGCAGAAATTTAAAAACCTGGCAAAACATCAAAACTATTATTAGTTTTTATTTTTATTTTTTCACTTCTGTCCAACGTGGCAATGATCAATCCGAATCTCATTATTATTATAATTATTATTAATATAACTTATTATAATTATTAACAGGATCACCAGTATGTCCCAGGTGTGTGTTACAAAAATTGAATTAGAGAAATGCTTGGTCTGGAAAAGCTGCTTTTTGTTGATATTCGGCTTTTGATATTATTGTCATTATTATTATTGTTTATCATTATTATTATTATTTTGTTATTATTATTTTTTTTTACCAAAGATTTAAGTGATTCCTACGACTTAAGCGATGTCCAAAGGTTATGAAAATTCATCAAATATTGTGGTGATTATCACTGTTTATTTTTTATCGTAATTTTTGCAACTGTGTTTTTCCATTGTCCAGGTCGATAAGCCGATTCTGTCGCCGTTGCCCGTTGTGCGCAGTCACTGTTCGTCGCCTCGCAAGATTTCCAACAACCATTCACTGTATGTTTCACCGCACAAGGCTGGTACCCCGCTCGTCACCCCACAGACTGGTCTGCTCTACTGTTTCAACCGGAGTCCCGCTAGGGTGAGCGCCCGTCTTTCAGTATGTATGTATTTATGTGTGTATTTATGTAATTATGTTTGTATGTATTTGTGTATGTATGGAATAATGTTTGTATGTATCTGTGTATGTTTTTATGTATGTTTGTTTGTATGTATCTATGTATGTATGTGGTCATCTATCGGTAACACGTTTGGTTTTGGATCAGTGATCATGCGATTGAGGGTTCGACCCTTGCGCACACAATGCCTCTGTCACCGGGCAGTAGAATTAGGTACCAGCATAAGCTGGGAAGTAAATGGCAAGTCCTGCGATGCACTGGTCCCATGTCCATGACATTGGGATTTGTCCATTGCCAGCTCAAGGGCCTAAAGAAAAGGAAATGAGTGCCTCCCCTACGTCTCACTTGTGGGATATGGGATACTTTACTTACTTACTATGTGTGTATGCATCCATGTATGCATATGTGTATGTGTGTATGCATATATGTATGAATGAATGTATTTGTGTGTGTATGTCTGTACATATCTGAACATTTATATAACGCTTGACTGTGGCTTTATTCTTAGTTTTCAATATTGATAAACTGTAGATATATAAATGCAAAACTACTTTGCGTTACACTGTGGCTTTTTTATCGTTTTCTTTTAGGATCTTCGCGCCATCAACAACATGATTCGAATGAAAGATAATGGTCCAAACACGATTGCGAAGAGGCTTCCTCTGGCTGACGAGGGTGCCACGGACTGCCCTCCGAAACGACTGATGACGACAGCAAGTCCAAGTGGCCTCACGAAGCGGCTCGAAGAGCTGATGCACGATCGACAGGCAAACGGCAGCAACTAGAGGGCGCTTTTGGCAGCTGACTCTGCGTGTTTATTACGACGCTTCTGTGTGAAAACTTTCAAAGCTAAATTGAAGTTGTGTTAATAATTCTCTCCCCTGGATAGGTCCGCTGGAAACGACTTAGAAAAGTTGTCGTTACGTGCGTATTCGGATGTAATGTGGTCAGGAATGTGGATTCCAATTAACTCATTTGTCATGTTGGTCTGTTCAGTAGCACACTGCGATTATAATCCAACGATTGTGGGTTTGAGCGTGATATGTAGACTCCATGTAACAACCTTGGACAACTTGTGCATGTACGCTCGTCTTGCTTATCAGATTCAGGTTTACTGACCTTGTGTATGTAATAAGTGCAGTGAATAAAAGCAAATCAAAATAAAGAGCATGACCTTTAGGTTGTGACCTTTAGAGCATGACCTTTGCAATATGACCTTTGGAGCATGACCTTTAGCAAAGAGAAACGTGTCAAGAGGATTCTTCGTTTGGCTTCCAACGGCAGCTTTATAGGGAGTTTCCAGTATGCCTTGAAGGGGAGATAATGTAGATAGCCTGTATTAAATTACCTTTAAACTTACCTTACAATCAGTGGACCCTGACTTCAGTTGCTTTTTGCTTTGGTTAGACAGGTTGACGATTGTACTCGGTTTCCTTAACATGTTGATGATTTTAATCATGTGTTCGAGTAAAGAAATCTTTTACGTGACGTTTGATTAACAGTTGGGTGTGATTCTTTCTGTTAAAATCGGTTTTTTTGCTTGACTTTGTGTCTTTAGATTGGTTGTTGTAAAGAATCGCTGTCCAAAATTAACATTCTGATATGAAATTTGTGAATTTTGATGTAGTAGGAAAGAACAGATTCCCAAAGTCATAGCTGATGTACTACACAGGTGTTGTTCAAATTGGACTGTAGCCATTTGGGGCTACCGTAGAAGTTGGGCGGCTTTATCCGCACCTCGGATTAAGATTTACTTACTTCTTTCACGTACTAAGTGCTTTAAATTAATAAATCTGATTTAGACTGTAGTGCAGAGAATATTTTCTGATTACTAAAGCTCTGTCATGAGTTGAGAGTGTATTTCAGCATAGCTGTTTTGCTGGGAGTAACTCGGTGTGGTGCTGTATAAATTAATGCAATATCATTGTGGCCTACAACTGGATACTTTTTTATAACAAAATGCCACCATAGTTCTGTCTAGCTCGAGCCACAGCACTGTCTTCTATCCGGAGAGAATTCTTTGCCCAGACTCGTTTCCTCTTGAGTCTCTTCTCCGATTTCCCTCTTGGTATTTTACCGGACTCGCATGGGAATTTGATTTGCACAATGGCTTTGCTTAGTAGCGACCATCGACTTATGCCTTGAGCATTGTTGCTGTGGAAGTTCTTGGATTATTTTTTCGTTATTATTATTACCAGCTCTGGGTGATTTGTGGTTGATGAAAGGCTGGTTCAAAATGTATAGGGTAATGTATCTTCAAGGTGAGGTACTTGACTTCAAATGGGAGGGACACCCCCAAGTTCAACTTACACCCTGTAGTAGCTGCACTGATGTCTACTGTTGGACACTGATTTGGTTGTGTATGCTTATACCAGACATTAGTCTACAGTGTACTGGGTTGAATACTTCAGGCCACTTGTTCAGTGAGCTGCTGTAAATTCTGTTTATGCCTGTTTTTTGCCATGTTTGCTGACGTGTTGTGTCTGTGGCTTATGTTTTTTGATTGGTGATGGGTTTTCAACACGCAACTGATTGCTTCTCACTTGTTGATAATAGTTCTGCGATTCCTCATCCAGTTGATGGACGTATGAGTTTTAACAAATGCTTTACTCACTTCCTTACTTATTCTTTTCAGGGAAGTGTTGCAAATTTTTTAAATCAATGAAAGCAGTGGGCTGATTTTCAGTGAATTAGTAAATTGATTGGTTTTTCGTCACATTTTTGATGAATGTTGGTTGAACTGTTTGTTTTAATTTGAGTATAAAATGTTTTTGTCAGAGGTGGAAGTTTTTAAAATCATGGATGGAATGGGTTTTGTTGTTAAATTTCGATCAGCGCTGCGATGGTTAGTGTTTCAATCAAGCATGTTCTGTTGTTACAGTCATATTTGTAAACGTTTGTTTCATGCGAACTGTTACACAGATTTTTCACACTGTTTATTTCAGTTCAGTTTTAGCGTTTTATCTAATCAGTTGCTACATTTTAGGCTTTAATCAAGTTTTACCGATCATTTACAACTAAGTTTCAAACTGCTTGTTGACGTGAAAATACGAAATTAGCAAAATGTTACTTAAATTGAAAGTAGCACTACAGGAAGAATCGTAAGTTTGGAATAATGGTTACTGATGTAACCAGTTATCGCTGTATTACTGTTACATTTACTGGTGTACAATGTATTAGTTCTACTGTAATATCTATGTTACGGTCAGTGCTGTATTGTACATTGGTGTACAGGGGTTTGCAGTGTGTATGCTGGTAATGTAACACGTATACTTGTATGCATAAATGTAAACCAGTGTAATTTAATCAATTGTACTTACTGTGTATCAAATCTGTAACAGTTTACACCAGTACATCATTTACGTTATTGAGCGCGTAGTAAATAGCGTAAGCCTTACTGTAGCTTGTTTTGATTACTACAGCTGTGTAATGTGCTATGGTTTGGTTGTTTTGAATGTTTTGCGGCCGTTATTAGGCTGTAAGGAAAACAAAAGAATATTACGCTGAGCGATGGTTACTCTGGTTGCAAACAGGTCTTCGAATGTTGTGTGTTTTTCAGCAGTTTGTTGAATTTTTAAAGTAAAATGGAATATTTTAAATTCTTACAATATTGTTATCTTTTAGTTTGTTAGAGCTGACGATTGTATTGAATGAAATGATGAAAGTTGTTCTGTTGTTAATCGACTTTTGTGGTGTCCACTGTTTCGTCAGATTCTACCATTGCCACCTTGTGACACCGTACGAGCTGGTCTTGTTTAATAATACCGTATGGCAATCAAGGTTGGGGACAGTAATGTAATGTAAATCTTTTAAATTTCTCAGTGTCATTCAAAGCTGCATCGGGGGGCGGCATATTCACTGGTGCATTCTTAACATGATTGGGGAAGCGTATAAACATCATACCCGGTTTCAGATATGAATATTTATGAATAATGACGTCCTGCCGGTGATTGGATGCTAGGCTTTATTAATAAATATTCACACGTAATGACGTCATGGCTGTTGATTTCAGTCCAACGGAAGATGAATGTATTGTACATCAACTCTTGAATCAAGACCAGTATTAAACTAGAGATTCCTTGGTCTCAAATCAACAACCATGACGTCATTACTTATGAATATATTACCAGACCCTAGCATCCAATCAATACAAGACTTCATTACTCATGAATATTCATATCTGAAACCAGGTATGAGATGGTAATATGCTAACGGGAAGCCTATTCTAGGTCTTAGTACGCCAATGGATTGCCCCAAAAGGGGACGGAAGGAGGGTAATGTCAAATGCCGACAATGGGGAGGGAAGGGCCCCTAGTAGGTATAGTTATGCGGACGATCACAGAGAGAGAGAGAGAGAGGTCTATACTGAAGTAACGATACAGTAAGCAATAAATAGGTAAGCAATTACTTTGTCTTAACTTGTATAGCGCACTGTAACTAACGCACAACACATGATACAGTAAGAAATGTCCAGTTTTCAAATGTTTCTGTTTTCTTATGCTAAAATTGGATTACTGGTAAGTTGTAATCAAAAACAGCGTTTATTTAGCGCCAAGAGCAAAAACTATGAAAGAAACTGATTAATTATTAATAACAAACAAAATCATGGGTAAAGAGCTTCGGTTGCGTACTGTGAGGCAATCCACGTAGCACGTGAATTGGTTGTTCCCTTACGATTTAGGTGAGAACAAGAGGGGTAGTGGTGCAGAGGTTCTGTGGTGTAGTGGTTATCACGTCTGCTTTACACGCAGAAGGTCGCGAGTTCGAACCTCGCCAGAACCTCGATGATTTTGCAAAGCTTCGAACACAGATAATTATGATGTCTGAACCAATTAAAACCCATGTTATATTAAGCCATCTAACCACTCTGGAATTAAGCGGTTGTGCGGGCAACTATTTTGTAAAATATAGGATACCCATCTTAACAGTCCGTGGAGAGATGTTGGAATGATATGAAGTGTTAGCGATCTCATATTTCTTAGCCTTGGCATAATGAAGGCAAGTAGCCAGGCTTCTCCATCGCCGTCTGATCTTCACAACGACGGTATACGATCAGTGTCCTCGTTTTACAGCTGAGTTCGCTAGGGGCGCAAATGGAGCAGAAATCTCGAAACATCTGTTTGCACTGGCGGGTATTTTTTCACACCCGCCCTCTCGTTTGGCAGTCAGGCTCGCAAATCACTAGAATACCCCGCGCCCCATAGAAGACGTCAATCTAATCTTCCCTTATTCAACAAAAGGTACTGAATACCGCAAGGAGATTATCGCACGGGATAAAGGCTGTCCTAAGCTATGTGACGCTTTGATCACCATCTCATCTGTTCGGGCATAATGTGCAGTCGATGCACGCATTTTATAGCCGAGTTGGCTAAATAGAGGGCGCTTGAATCGCAGAACTCTTAAAACATCTTTCAGTCCTGACGAGGATTCGAACCCTGGTCTCTGGATTAACCGTCTGAGCAGGACTCTATTTAATGACTGCGACAATACGGAGACTGAACTATTGCGCCAGAGAAACCGCTTCAAACCGGCTTGATGAATGCGTACGACATGAATTTAACCTCGGCAGTAGGCATACTAGTTCTAATCAAGTCACCAGCGTAGACATTTTACGTGCCACATATACCTTTAATTTTCCAATTATTTTTCGATGCGTACACTACTTTCAAAACGCAGAATTTAGTAAATGAACAAGCTCTTATTATATGCGAGTTATAAATTCTACGGTTTTAAATTCAGACCGTATAAAATCAGTATCTTCCAAACACTACAAAGTTTTTATTTGAAACAACTTTTAATATATGCATTAGAAATCATTCACTGCACTAAAATTCAAAAGAATAAATACTTAATACTGTAACAAAATGTTAATAAGGGGTAAAAGCGTAAGAATGAGTTTTTGCGTACTATCTACTGATTAAAAGATTTATAGCGCTATATAAACTCTAAGTGAATACCGCACGACGTGCCATTTTGTCCTAAGTCTGATAAAATAACAATTATGGATAATGGCTGACAGCATTTTGCCTTAGTTCTAAACACTAAATTAACATTCGGAGAAGAAACGAACTTAAAATCTTGCGGAGTTTTGTGGGATTTAGCCTGTAATTAGACGACCGGTTTAATTTATTTTGTGACGACTTCGTTGCTGAAGGATACAAGATGGATGACAGACAAGCTGGTCAATATTTTGATTTTAAACGCATATGGGACAGGCTCGAAATTGATCATAACTGTGGGTTATCCAACTTTCACTATGTAATCGAATGGGAATTTAGAGGAACCATCAGTTCAAAGCAGGGCGTGATGCTTAATTTAACTGTCGGCATATTGAACGTATTTTATATGATGATCTGCGTGTAAGATATTGCATTGACTGAGCGCCTGCTAATGAAGCAGATGGTTGCCCTGACAACCTGACCTAGCTTATTTCGGCACTGAATAAATTACGAGTTTGGGATTTACGCTAGTAAACGAATTAGCATACATGTCTTACAGAACACATTTGCCCTATTAGGTATCTCGGTTTTGCTCTGTGAATTGCCCTAATGGTATTAGACCTAGTTCGGCATGCACATCTACTTCACTTAGGAGTGACCCTTGATTGATGTCTTGGCTCCTTGGAATTTCTCAGGTTGATGAAAATTTCTACCCACTGTAGTTATTAATGAAATTAAAGCACTGTGTATTCTTTAAATGGTTGTATTATTTACATTCAGTTGGAACTAGTGGTATGTAATGTAATCTAGTTGGCATGTAATTTCTTCTTCTTGTCTGTGCCTGTGAATAAGCTGGTTCTCTTGGTTTGGCTCAAGAAATATACCGCGTGTGATATGTTTCTGGTTGTTTATGTGATGTTTAGATATGTGCAGAGTGTGTCGCTCTGAGGGATCGCCAGAAAAACCTCTCTATCATCCCTGTGTTTGTACAGGAAGCATTAAATTTATTCATCAAGAATGGTAGGTCATCAATCAATCAGTCAGTCAGTTAGTCAATCAAGCAGTCAATCAGCCAGATAGTCTTCAATTCATTTAGTGATTTTATGGGTGGGTAGCACGTTGGTCTGTCAGTGCAGAGGTTGAGGAGTTCAAATCCCCGAAACAGGAAATATATTTTTCAAGATTTCTGTTCCATTAGCGTCCCCTAGCAAACTCAGCTGTGAAATGAGTACATTGACTGCACACTGTGAGTCAGAAAATCAGATGGCGAGGGAGTGAACTGACTACTGACCTGTACAAGCCAAGGCTAAGAAAACTGAAGGCGTTAACACTTTATACCCATGACTGCCTCTCAGGGTTACCTTCAGGGACTGGTGTCCTTCTGAATCCATCCATCCATCAGCACAGCCATCTTTTTGTCCAACGAGCCACCCATCATCAGTCTGTTGTCAAACTTTCCACCCTTGAGTTACTGGGTCGCAATGGTGATGTAGAAGTCATTAGATTTGATTAGATTAGAGCAGGAAGTTGAATTACAGTTTGATTGCTTTGTTGTTGGGTATCAGTGAGTTTGGTTAACGATCATGCGCTTGTGGGTTTGACTCCGTGTAACAACCCTGGGCAAGTTGTTTGCACTCACCATGCCTCTGTCGCCAAGCAGCATAATTTGGTACCAGCATAAGCGGGGAAGTAAACGTTAAGTCCTGCGATGCACTGGCCTGTGCCCAGGACCTTGGGTTCGTCCATTGTCGGGTCAAGGGCATAAGGAATGGAAATGAGCGCCTCCTCTACGTTCCTCATGGGACGTGGGAGCTTCACTTACTTTGTGTACCAGTGCAGACAAAAGTTGTTTTGTTTTTCCAGCCTAGTCCAGTGGCTCAAATACAGCAAGAAAGAATACTGCGAGCTGTGCAAACATCGCTATACATTCACCCCAAGTGAGTAGCCATTCAACAGTTCGTTATCACCTGAATTTTATGCCTCATTTTGTTTAATAGAAGTGACATTTAGTTCTTCAAATGCTGATTTTTGTTCCATATGCTTTGTGTGATAAGATTTGTTGGCGATTTCTTATTATAATTTATTCTTCATTTTTTAATCTGATGACTTTGTGGTGCTGATATTTGTTTGACACAAGGTTTCGCAGGCGCCAAAAGACTGTACTGCTTAACAGTGATTTTATTTGTTTGGGTTGGGAGCGCCTCTGTTGAGTTTAATCTCTAAGAGACACTTTTTAAATCTTAAATTACAATTACAGTTACACAAGGATCGGTGCTTAATGTTGTGAGTACAACAGTGAAGTTAAGCAACAGCAAGCGATGTCAGCAGTGTTCTTTCTAAGCAGCATGGCTAAGCAGCATGGCTAAGCAACATGGCTAAGCAGCATGGCTAAGCAGCGGTTTTGTGGCTCTGCACATTGCAAACAATTGGTGAAACGCTATGAAGGGTTTTAAACAGATCTTCTGCACAGTTAGTTTAGAAACCCACACATTGAGTTTTTGGTTTAGATGGAACTTTGGTTGCCGGCGCTAGGCTGCATAACGGTCCATCGAAGACCAGTGAGCTAACTCAGCCTGCCATGGCTGTGTGGTTTTGAATACTGTTGAAAGGTCTTCTGTGAATTTCACTGGCAGTACATTGCAAACATTGTAGTATAGGCCATGTTTATTCTGACCTGCAAACTTTGTAGTATATATAGGCCGTGTTTATTCTGACCTGTAAACGTCTGTTGATGTTGTTTCAGTCTATGCTCCGGACATGCCAAAGCGGTTGCCACTGCAGGACATCATGAGCGGTCTGCTGAGAAGCGTTGGAAGGGCCGTTCGCTTCTGGCTTCACTACACTCTCGTCGCCATCGCCTGGCTCGGCATCGTTCCACTTACCGCTTGTAAGTTCTCCAAAATCTATGAGCCTTCTTATATCGTCATATGCGACACACCCTCTCAGCAACATTGCCATTTCAACGACACGTTGCCAGCTGTTTTTATGCTGGGATTGTTTGCGGACCATATGTAGCCCTAAATTCAGGGTGTGCTGGTCACACGCCTCCTCTTGTGTCCGTGTGTGGTGAGGGTGTTCGGTTTAACTTTTCCAACCTCTTGGGGGCCACATATCATAACTTAGCTTCAGCTTGCACTGTTAATGTGAACTCGAAGTTTGGTGCCAGTTTGTGCTAGTTGTTCATTAATGTGGTGTGCATTGTGTACTGCAATGTGGTATCTGAGAGAAAGGCCTTTAGAGATCAGCGATAGGTGCTATACAAACTTCCATATGTGTACTTACAAAGAAGTCATATCAAGTGGTCTATCTTCATGGAATAACTTGTCTAGCAACCTGCAACATGAGCTCTTGACCTGTTTTGCCTCTTTTCCGCAAACATTTGAAAACCATTCTTTTCTATCGTGATTTTGTGTTGTCGGATCGGGAGTGTCTCAGATTGGGAGCGCTTCTGATGAGTTTCTCTTGAGGTGGTGCTACATAAATTTGCAATTACAATTACAAAGAATGTATTACAGTATGTGCATTATATATGACGTCTGATCTTTCTGTTCTTCCAGGCAGAATTTATCGCTGTTTGTTCACTGGATCTGTTAGCTCTCTGCTAACACTGCCCCTAGACATGCTTTCAACGTACGTATCATATCGTTACTGTCATCATCTAATCATAATGTGGTGATTACTTCACTGAGAAGTAAGCAGGTTCGAGGCCATACGGTTGCTATGGAAAAGCGTCTACATTTACATTTACTGTGGTGCAGGAAAGTTTGAGGCCATATGGCACTATAGAAAAATGTCTACATTTACTGTGATGTAGGAAAGTTCGTGGCCATACGGTCGCTATGGAAAAATGTCTACATTTACATTTACTGTGATGTAGGAAAGTCGTTTAGCACTCAGATAGACCCTTGGAGGCTTTGTTAATGAAATGTTTTTACTGAATAGAGCCAGTTTTGGAAGTTTCTGCTGCAATTTGTGTGTTTGGAATAAAGTTGTCTAAATATGTTGCTCATAGAAACAAATACTGTTATATTATAATTCATATTAATATTTATAAACGATGTTTATTACGTTATTTCATTATTGCTTTATGTGATGTATTTATATGTTTATTTTATATAGTGTGTCCTAGTATGTGTTTACTTTGATTGAAATGGGCCACAAATATGTGTTAAAAGGCAGACAAAATGGGTGTTTATCACACCTTGTCATGATCTGAGGACTTGGTTCTTCTTAGAGAGTTTACCACACACTGCCTTGATATGAGCTGATGTTTCTTAGAGGATTTACCAAACACTGCCTTGATGTGAGGACTTGGCGTTTCTTAGAGAGTTTGTTTATGTTTTTCTTTCCAGAGAGAACCTTCTGTCCGACTGCTTTCAAGGCTGTTTCGTTGTGACGTGTACTCTTTGTACTTTCATCAGTCTTGTCTGGCTTCGGGAACAGATCCTTCACGGTGGAGGACCCGAGTGGCTGGAGCAGGACTTACACATGCCCCCCAATCCTCCACAGGTAGGTACTTTGCTGCGCTGTTGATTAGAACAGATTGGATGTAATGGGTTTTGTTCATTCTCTTATGCAGCACAGATCTTGTTGTGACGCTTCAGATGTTTTAGGAAAAACTATTAGATTAGATTATTTTATTTATTTTCGTATATTTAAAATTTATATGAAAACAATAATAGTGTTTCCTAAAACAGATACTTTTTAAGTCCTGAGGGATAAATTCTGATTTGGGTAAATAATAATAATAATAATAGTAATAATAATAGTAGTAGTAGTAATAATAATAATAGTAATAGTAGTAGTAGTAATAATAATGATAATGATAATAATAATAACAATGACAACAATGATAATAATGATGATAATATAATAATGGCTGTAATAAAAGTAAGGGACTAACAGTGGTCTCTAAAACTAACCCTGATTGGCAGCCATGGTTATGAAGTGCCAGGAAACTCTTTTTCTTATCTTCAGCATATGAGGGGGCAGGTGGCCACTCCTTCTCTTCCTCACTTCCCTCCAGCGTACAGCCTGTGCGCTCATTTTATATCTGATTTTACAAGGGGGCACTAGTGGAGCCGTAGGAAATAACCTTTTTATAGCGCGATTTTATTATAAGGGGTTATGGCTGGCAAAGAGCATTCAGTTTAAGGAGTTTTTGGTGACCCAGTGTGTTCTTCATCTTGACGCAGAATGCAAATGCTGCTGCCGCTAATAACGCAGGAGCAGCAGCTGTGGCCGCGGGTGTGGCTGAGGTTAACGAGGTCAACCCAGAGCCAGCGGTTGCCGATGGGGTCAACATCGATGCAGCAGCAGATGGTGAAGACGATGATGGAGATGACGAACATGCCGATAACGAAGATAACGGAAACGCCGGAAACAATGGTAACAGACTTGTTGCTAACTGGCTTAGAGCTTATTGGCTCAGAACTCATTGGCTCATATTTGGCTAAGAATAAGAACTCATTGGCTCATAATTGCCTCGGAACCTACTGGTATATAATTGGCTAAACTTTCTGGCTCATAATTGGCACAGATTTCACTGGTTTATTTAATATGTTTTAATGTGTTTATTTTTATGTTGTTTTTGTGGATTTTTGTATTTTTTGTGTATGGATTGATTTTTCAGATGAAAACAACTGGAATCCCATGGAATGGGAAAGGGCTGCGGAAGAATTAACCTGGGAAAGAGTGAGTCCTTAATCTAACCTCACCTAATCTGATCTGCTCTGAGTACGTCTCTAATGCTGTTACAGTGAAGAAAGTTTCAATCAGTGGTCACTTTAAGGTGAAATTCCAGTCCACTGTCATAATCTGTTGTAAAAGTCCATTCAAAATCCAGTAGTTTATGGAGCCTGAAAGGTGAGAGATAGGGTGGGTGGCTTTTAGCAATCAATCAATCAAACAATCAATCAAATCTTTTATTGATTCCAAATCCAACATACCAGGTTTCACAGGTAATGTACAATTTGTCGGGATACAAAAGGCAAACCCAGACAGGACCTGAGTCAGGCTTGATTAGAGTCATTCTCTGCTGAAGTGTTTTGCCTGCCAAGTTCTGCGAAAATGTCATACTCTGCTGTGGAAGATTTCTTTAAGGGTAGTTTGCCAACCCGGATTAACTTCGCGTACAGATGGCTGCTACCTGTTGGCCAAGATTTTTGAGCCCGAAAATGTGTGCTAAGCTGGTTGTTTGAAAGAACTTTTAAGTAAATCAATCGAATGAAAGAAATTTTAAGAAAATCATTTTATTGAATTTTTTAACAAGTTTTGTTTGTTTTGCTTGTAGCTGCTGGGACTGGATGGTTCACTTTTATTCATGGTAAGAATCCTTGCAATATTCGATTGAAAATTTACCAACATCTGTAGGATGAACCTAGGCTACTGACAGTCTTGAAACTGGATATGTATGACAGTTTAGGGTGGAAATAGCAATTCTGCAAAGAGGGGTTTGCACAGGACTCTAATTATGATACAAAAGTGATAATGACGATAGGATTTTGTTCAAATGTGCTACATTTTCAGTCAGCCAGTTACTGATGTAGTCCTGTATGTCGTTCTGTTATGTCGATGAACATTGCGTTGTGATGCACGTGGAACCAGTAGGTTGCTTCTGTGCAGAAATTCTGACATGTTTTTCTTTCTGCTTTCTTGTGCATTTGACTGGTTTTCTGGAACAGTCTTCTGTGTGAAATCTTTAGACCTTTACTGCCACACGTAGCTCAGTTAACATACTTGCATACATGCATAATTCTTGTAATGATCAGACAAGAAATTTAGTCATTTTGAGGCAAACTGTTTTTTTTTGTTTCTTAGGAACATGTATTCTGGGTTGTGTCTTTGAACACATTGTTCATCATGTTATTTGGTAAGTAGAAATACACATTTTAAATAGTATCGGTTGTATTTTTTAAGTGTAAGCATTAGTAATATTTAGTACTAATATTTTAATCTCTTACTTTTTCCTGGAAGTTCAAATCCCACCAAGATATTTTGAAATTCCTACACCATTTGCAACCGCGGGTGAACTTGGCTACAAAATGTCTATACTGACCTTAAACTGTTTGTGAGAACATCAGCAATAGGGAGGGGACTGGTCACCCTCCTTCATGTGCTGAGCTTAAGAAAACAAAATAGCTAACTTTGCAAAACTATGGCTTCCTCTTGGTTTAGCTGAATGGACTGCTCTTCGACTGAGCTGCTTTGTGTCTTTGACTGGTCCTTCTTCGTTAGGCTGTGGTATTTGAAAATGAAATAATATTTTTAAAATGAATAGTAAACAAATAATAAGAATAAAGAATGAACGTTTACAGTTGAACTTTTGTTTGTGTTTTCAGCATTCTGTCCATATCACATCGGCCACTTCACTATCACTGGCCTCAAGGCTCAAGAAATGGTGGGTCTTACAATGACAATAAAATTAGAATTAAATTAAATTATATTAGACAAATTAAATTAACTTAAAATTAGGAAAGATCGATAAGGATGTATGAATTTGCCGAATTGACTTTACGTCCACTCATTTCTGTAGGAATTTATGTAGCCCTGTAGGGCTCTGCGTGCTTGCGACTGGTGACTCTTCTGGTCGGCTGAGCAATGTTTACTAATGGATGAATGTTCCGTCATTAATTACATTTAACATCGTTAGCGCAGAGAGTGCCTCTGATGAGTTTATCTTGAAGAGGTGCTATACAAATTACAAATTTACAATTAGATAGGTAGGTGCGCACCAAACGTGCAAGGACCATCGACTGATGCCGTTATTTCATTGGCATTCTAGAAGTTCTCAGTTTAGATTAGATGAAGCTTCGGGCGTTGGAAGCGCCACAAAACAGCTGCAGTGCCATGTTGAAATAAGTCTGTCCAGAATAGTTGTGTACAATTCTGAATAAATTTTCATTTCGAGGATTACGTATGTTATAGTTTTGTGTAACTGTTGACAGCTTTCAGCCACAAAGTTTGAAGGACTAATTACGACGTTGTTGGGCTATCTGATCATTGCATCGTCTCTGGCGCTTCTACACTTTGCAACAAACCTAGTCGACTTTAAAAGGTCGGTATTGCTCTAGTCATCTGATTGATATTTCATGCGCTGGGCCAGAGTCCCTGGCAGCAAGTATGGCACACCTCAGTTGCCTCGTAGACAATAGGTCTATTACTATGCACATTTCCCAGTTGTTGAAAACCGTTGTCTTTTGTTGTCTTTTGTTGTCAGGTTGTGACAACAAATGCATTTGATCAATGATCACGAGGTTGCGGGTTTGATTCCATGTAATGACCGTGTAATGGGGAAAGTTGTTTGCACACACGTGCCTCTGTCACCAAGCAGTGTAATTTGGTACCGGTGTAAGCTGGGAAGCAAACGGCAAATCCTGCGATACACTGGCGCCGTGTCCAGGACCTTGAAATTCGTCCATTGTCGGCTCAAGGGCTTAAAGAAAAGGAAATGAGCGCCTCCCCGACATTACTAGGACATGGAAAGCTTTACTTTATGTTACTTCGTGAGCACCTCTGAAAAGTTGTTCTGAAAGAGACGCTTTACAGATGTGCTGTTATGGTGACAATGTTTCTGCGATGGTCTAGTGGTTAGCATGCCAGACTGTCAGCTGAGCAGTCGGGAGTTCAGCTGTCCACCAGGACTGAAAAATTAGGTTTTGGGTGCGTTAGCTTAACACGTAAATATTTACTTATTTGCTGTATTTATTTATTAAGTTATTTACTGTTTACTTATTTACTGTATTTATTTATTTACTGTATTTACTTATTTACATGTTTTTAGTGTTGATGTCTGTGTTGTTTTTGATTGAAATTAGGTCCAAGAGAATACTTGGCCTGTGCTACATTGCAATCAAGGTCTCCCTGTTGGTTGTCATGGAGATCGTACTATTTCCACTCATCTGTGGATGGTGGCTCGATATATGTTCTTTGGTAGGACATTTTGCGATCATCTGAACCGAGATAGAATTTCTTTTAAAGCTACTGTTTTGCTTGAAGCACCCATCAAAAGATATCTTGCCAATTATGATAATGGTGCTGTGCACGTCGTTAGCTTAGATTATATCATCTGACCTACCTTACCTACCTTATCCATCCTACATTACCCTACTGTACATTGCCTTTTCATACCTTACATCACAATAGCCTAACCTACCCTATCTTTCTTTACCCCATCTTTGCCTTAGCTTACTTTACTTTTAATAATAGTACCTTACCTTACCTTACCCTGCCTTATGTAGCTTTTCATTATCTTGCCACACCTTACCTTATCTAACCTTAACCTACCATACTTTACCATACCTTATTTTGCCTACCCTACCTTGCCTAACTTTACGTTATCTTACCTTGCCTTTCCTTACCCAACCTTAACCTACCATATTTTACCTTCTGTTGTCTACACTACCTACCTCTCTCTTGTGAATTCATCAGTCTAAAAACATGTTTATGCTTGTGATTTCCAGAGCATGTTTGACGCCACCTTGAAGGACCGTGAGCACAGTTTCCAGGTGGCACCAGGGACATCCATGTTCATCCACTGGCTTGTCGGCATGGTCTACATCTTCTACTTTGCATCGTTTATCCTTCTGTTGCGAGAAGTCCTGCGTCCCGGCGTTCTTTGGTTCCTGCGTAACCTCAATGACCCAGATTTCAACCCAATTCAAGAGGTCAGAAGAGGTCGTCATTGTAGGATGCTTGACCTGATCTTGTTTGAGGTTTTGTTAGCTAGGCTGAGTGGTCGTCTGTTAGCAAGGCCGAGTGGTCATCTGTTAGCAAGGCCGAAAGGTCAATCGGCCAAGGCCGGTGTGAGAGAAATCCTCTCTTATCTATGATTTGATTAAGGCAGACAGCCGCTTGTTATAGTGGATTATGTTTTGATTGATGTTTCTTATGATTTGATTTAGCTAGAGAAAAGCAATCAGCCGTATGCCGTAAAAGTCAATCAATCAGTTAATCCGTGATTTGATAATTGTTTCTTTTTCTGTTGCCTTAGATGATCCATCTGCCTGTTTATCGGCACGTACGAAGGTTTCTGGCGTCGATGGTTGTTTTCGGAACAATAGTTCTCGTTATGCTCTGGTTGCCAATCCAGGTCATTCAGAAACTTTTTCCCACATTCTTGCCATTTCACGTCATGCTGTCGAGGTAATTCCTCTCTAATAATACTTCCTCTTTGATAATCATAACAGCTAATTACAGTTTATTATTATTATTATTTCTGAATTTATTTAGCACCAGTATCTAATGACTCGGCATTTAGCAATTGTTTTTGCTCTGTCTGGTTCATGGCACTTGGCAAACAAATGAATACTTGATCTGACCTGACCTGACCTAAGTAACACTTCAGGTAACTCCAGCTACCCAATATGAATATGATTAATTAGTAATAATAGTTATATATATATATGTATTTATATATATGTTATAATACATATGCAATATTGGTAATAATAATAAAAATTATTATATACCTGGCTGTGACTTAACATCGGTTTTTCCTTCCTCAGAGGTCATTCCATTCCTACCTCAGGTTTAAAAAAATAATATCTCTACCCCTAACTTAAGTTGATTTTTTTCATTCCTCAAGGATCGATCGTTCCTACCTCAGCATAAAAAGCAGTTATTTTCCTATCTCTAACTTAACCTGATTTTTCCAGTCCTGACGGGTCATTCCTACCTGAGGTCAAAAATAATTATTTCTACACCTGCTTAGAATAAGTTTTCATTTCTTAGGTATAATTCCTATATTAGGTTAAAAAATGCTGGTAAAAATAACTGTTTTTTGTGTTGTTGAGCAGTCCTGACACGCCAGTGAGTGAGCTTTCGCTGGAGCTGCTTCTACTGCAGGTGGTGTTGCCAGCTCTTCTGGAGCAGGGCCACACGAGACAGTGGCTCAAGGGCGTCATCCGTGGATGGTGCATCGCTGTTGCCTGGCTCCTCGATCTCCGCTCGTATCTCCTTGGGGATGTCGCCATTGCTGAGGTCAGTGGGGTCATCAAATGTAAATGTAAATGTAGCTGCCTGAAATTTCACAGAAGCTGTGCCAGGAAGATCAGCTTATTCACCAGCTCTGAATATTTGTATAAATACATATTCATCAACTGTAATTTGTATAGCGCCTCTTCAAGAGTAGGGTAAGAGATCTTTCACCACCTCTGCCCGTTTGAAGATCCCCGTGTATGGAGCTAGTTCGAGATTCAAACCTCTGAAATAAGCCACGACTGGGACACGAACTGGCACAATCGCGCTCGGAGGCACCGTGACATGTGCGTTAACCAGGCCAGTGGTTTGTTATTCATTTGTGGCACATAATAAATAATAATTTAATAAATAATGATAATAATAATGATAATAACAACACATTACCAAAGTTGAATAGTGTTGAATAGTTGTTCAATAGGAATAGTTGAATAGTTGTTGTAAAAAAACTAATTTATTTGTCTTTTGTTGGATTTTTGCTGTGCAGGATGCACCAGCTGCAGCTGAGGAAGTTGTTGCAGATGCGCCTGCTGAGGATCTTGTAGCGCCACCTGCTGAAGAAGATGCAAACCAACCACCTGCGGCAGTGGAAGAAGGCGCTGGTCCTGAAGCTGTTGGCAGACCTGTTACAGCGCCTGATGAACCCTGTGGCATCGTGTTGGCGGATGAGGGAGAGGGCAAGGAAGAAGAACAGGGAGACAGTGTGTTGGGTGCGGTCGGAGGGATTTCGGAGGCTGGCGAGAAGGAAAGCGGAGAATCAGAGAGGAATGATCTTCATTGGATGAAGATGCTGACGAGTGAGAAGAGGGAGGAGAAAACCTGTGACGAAACAGCCATGGCTCCCGTCCACAGGTCAAAGGGCAAACTGGAATTTCCCACTGATAGCCTTACTGAGGCACAGGACAGAGAACCAGTGCATTTAGGGAACTTGGTCAGGCAACCAGTGCAGCTGGAAAACATGGCCATAGAAGTCCAGCTGTTGAAAAGCAAGGCTGAAGCAGAATTATTAGTAGGTACCAGAGATAGCGAGTCAGATCTACCAAGTTTCTCAGACAGGGAACCAGCATTACAAGATGACAGGGCTAGGGAACCAGAGCAACCAGACAATACAGACAGAGAACCAGAGAAACCAGGCAGTGGAAACAGGGAACCAGAACAAGGCAAAACAGCCAGAGAAACAGTCCAAGTGGACAGTAAAGACAGCCCACCAGAACGACCATGCGAAACAGCCAGGGAACCAGAGCAAACAGACAATAGAGACAGGGAACCAGAGCAACCAGACAACAGAGCCAGAGAACCAGAGCAACCGCCGCCTGCCTTTGTTGAAGATGCAGAACCAGCCGGGGCCAACATTTTACCACCAGCGCTCGATGCTGATCCAGCTGTGGCCCCACCAGTACCTCCACGTCCTAACCGCCCCCTGCAGGGCCTGGGCGACGCCCACCAGGCTATGATGCAGGGTGGTGGCCCCACTGGATTTCAGCCCTACACACGGCCAGATTTATTTCCTCTCAGGGTAAATTAAAGCTCTTGACAATAATGGAAATAACAATGTATGATAATTAACGATAATAATTATTTTAATTATTAATTAACAGCAGTAGCTTTCCTGTGGTCGGCCCTTCGTTCTGGAATAGGCCGCCATACAATCTGCATCATGAGCTTCTTGTTAGTATTATTATTATTATTATTATTATTATTTTGCATTTATTACATGCACTAGGTTAGTAGATTTAAATCTGAGGCGCAAAGCTACTGTGAGTGAAGGACTTGATCAAGGTCCCTACATTTAATTAAATTCCGTGATGATATTAATTAATTTAGTCCAGTTTTAATTGAAAAGGTCTGTGTTGTGCTGTGGACCTGAATTAGACAGACTATCAGTGTAGTTCTTTCTGTTGCTGTCTGTTTGTTCTGATAGCTGTTGTTCTGTTGTTCTTGTGTTAGTTGTTGTTCCTGATCGTTCTGATGTGCCTCACGCTGTTCATGGCAAGTCTCGTGCTCTTCGTCGTGCCAGGTGAGTCTTGGAACAGCGGGAAGGTCATGCAAGGGTCAATGTTGCAATAAATTGGTTAATCAAAGAAACTGCTATCCTACAGAGTGGTATAGTGGTGGAATAACTGGATGGTATGTATGGTGGTGGATTACTAGGTGGATTGATTGATACTGATTGCTAGGTGGAATGATAGTTGATTGCTAGTTGGTTTAGTGGTTGACTGCAAGGTGGATGTTTGATTGCTAGGTGGTATGATTTTTTATTGTTAGGGGAATGGTGGTGTGTTCTGATGTTTGATTGCTGTTTATGCGTGTGTGTGGCTGGACACAAATGCACCAAGTGTTATACACAAGAACCACAGAAGTCACTGTATTAGATTAAATTCAATTAGAATTTTGTTTGTTTTGCGTGAGATTGCGACTGTTCCTGTATTGATTTCTATATTTATATGATAACAAAGCATCTGTCATCTTTTTGTCTCAACTGTTGCAGTTTTCGTTGGGCGTAAGCTGATGTCGCTATGGACGGGAGAAATCAAAGTGCACGAATTGTACACGGCAGCCTGTGGCCTGTACACGTGTTGGGTCATCCTTCGCATCGGTCTCGTTCTTTACACGTGGATTCCACTCGGCTGGAGAGCCATCGCAAACAAACTCATGGAATGGACCCTACTCGTGAGTCTCTGCTTTGTCGTTCGCTGTCTCTGGCTCTAGGTATTGCTTATAAGGTGGGACGTGTGGTGGTGTAGTGGTATGTTCTGTACCTTGTAACCGGAGGGTCGCGGGTTCGAATCTGCCTCAAAGCCACTGTGTAGCGACCTTGGACAAGTTGTTCACCCACTGTTGTCTGTGAGGAAAGCAACGGGAAACCACCTCACTCATCTCATCCCCGGGTGGGGTAAAGTCAATGGACCTGCCTTCGGGCGGAGAACTCGTCATCATTGCTTATAAAAGCAGAGCTACTGTTGTTAATAATAATGTTATTATTGCTCTGGTTCCCTGTCTGTTTGTTGTGGTTTCCTAGGGTGCGATATAAATTCTGTTACATTACATTACTTAACATGGATGTGTGTGTATGCTGATGACTACATCTTGGAAGTGTGGGCCGTATCTGGTATTAGGCGGTGGCTTTAATCTGACTTATGTTGTGCTGTTAGAATCAAACGTTACGATTGTCTGCTGCTTCTTTTGGTTCACCATATCAACCATAGGCTGCCTCTCTGTCTCAATGGGTGACTAAACCTCTAGGTATCGACCTGATTGTGGCTTGATTTGTGGTGCACCATCGGTTGTTGCCTTGTGCAGTAGACACTGGTGCTATAGAGGTTGCTAATTGTTTTATTATTTATTAATAAACAGTTTTTAATTTGATTTGATTATGTGTTTCTTTGGTTGTGGTTTCTTGTAGGTGTCTAAGTCCGTCTTCATAGCAGTTGTGTTGATTGGCATCCTGCCGTTGCTTCTTGGACTCATCTTCGAACTCGTCCTTGTTATACCGATTCGCGTTCCCATTGACCAGACACCCGTGTTCTTTCCCTGGCAGGTACGTTCTGTGCTGTTCTCAGTGACCGTTCTGTGCCCAGTTCTTGAGTATATAATTGCGTTCAAAGGCAGATCCAAAGGGGCCGCTGGGGTGATGCCTCGTAAAGTAAAGTAAAGATCCCATGTCCTATGGGGAACGTAGAGGAAGTGCTCATTTCCTTTTCTTTGGGCCCTTGAGACGGCAGTGGACGAATCCCAGGGTCCTGGACACAGGGCCAGTGCATTGCAGGACTTGCCATTTACTTCCCAACTTATGCCGGTACCAAATCCTACTTCTTGGTGACAGAGGCACATTGTGTTCTAACAATTTGCCCAGGGTCGTTACACGGAGTCGAACCTGCAACATTGACCAAACATGTTACTGATAGATCACCGTGGTGCCTCCATACATTTGAATTCAGAAAGGCAGTGAAACGAACTGAGAGCCAGCAGTAAATGCACCTAGCTGATTGCCTTTAGGTGTTCCTGATTAATTAATTAACGTAATTAGTCAGTTAATTAGTGCTGGTATCATCTGGTTGTTTTGGTTGGTTGTAAGGTGCTAATAACTAATTATGTGGGTAGTTGGTTAAACTGCATTTGGTGTTTAACTGGATTGGCATTAAACTGGTTTTGGTGTGTAACTGGTTTTGACGTGTAGCTGGTTTTGGTGTGTAACTGGTTTTGGTGTGTAACTGGTTTTGGTGTGTAACTGGTTTTGGTGTGTAACTGGTTTTGGTGTGTAACTGGTTTTGGTGTGTAACTGGTTTTGTTTTCCTTATAGGACTGGGCGCTTGGAGTTCTACACGCCAAGATCCTCACAGCCATCACACTTATGGGGCCCCACTGGAGAATGAAGAGAGTCATCGAACAGGTAACAGTATATGTCCCTGTTCAGCTGCACAGGTGACCAGTCTGTCCACCATAAGATGCCATGGGCACTGACAGATCCAGTGGCCTGCCCTTGTCCATCCCTTCTGAGATTAGGGGAAGACATATGGCCCAGAGTGGCCTATGCTGATCAGCCCTTACACATCTGCTCTTTGTTCTCTTCACTGGCTCTCTGAACTCCTCTAGGGGGGGTCTGGTCAATATGGTTCCGTGGATTGTTTTTACGGGTTCTCTGTTTGGCCACCGTGGCCATGGGACTAACATACCAAATCGTACTACATTTGCCCTATGTTAATTATGTTCTAATCTAATCTAAAGACTTCTAAAGCGAAGACTTCTGTAGCGAAGACTTCTATAGCGCCATTATCGTAATGCCCAAGGCATGAGTCGATGGTCACTTAAAATGAAATTGTAATAAAAAATCGTGATCATTTGGTTGAAATCTAACAAGTCGGGAGACCCGGAAATCCACACCTCAGATTCATCATAAATGCTTTATTAAATAAATAAATAATTAATTAAAATAAAACTACAGTGGGTTGTTCTTCTTGTTTTTGTGCAGGTTTACAATCAAGGCCTACGTAACATGGACTTGAAGTTCGTGATGGTTGAGTTCTGTCTGCCTGTGCTCGTCTTTCTTGGTCTCCTTCTCGCTCTGCCGTACGTCATCGCGAAAAGCCTTGTGCCACTCCTTGGTCAGTAACACTGTTTGGTCATCGTGCGTAATTGTGCTGTGTAATGTAATGTACCAGCTGGAATGTATGGATTTTTTGTAAATCTATATGTATATATGGATTTTTTATATATGTATGTATGAATGTATGTGCATATATTTTTGTGTGTGTGCATGTTTGTTTGTATGTATGCATGTGTGTGTGTATGTATGTTTGTATGTATGTATTTATGTACCTCTGTTAAGGTACCCTGCAGTGGGTGCCTGTAGAAAAGCAACTAATTTTTAAGACAGTTAGTTGCATGCAAAACTCTACATTTCAGCCGACCTCACTCTCCATGTTCTATTATTGACTCCTGAGACTTGTCTCTGCTTGACCAGCTCTTCTCACTGTTTTAATCTGACTATTCCATAGTCAAGGACAGCTCTGGAACTCTCTTCTGGCAGATGTTTGCTTATCACTGCCTGTTTTGGCTTCAGATCTTGACTAAAGATTCCTCTCTTCATGGAATTTTTCTGTCGGCTGTTTCCAAAGTCTTCTTGAATTTCCTTCTTGGCTTTTGACTGGGTTCAGCCTGGAATCTGGTGTCACAGCGAGCTTACCTTATCTTTATTTTGCCTTTCTTTGCCTTACTGATGCCTCGTAAAGTAAAGTAAAACTCCCATGTCCTTTAGTTTTTCTCTATGCATTTTCTTTGCATAGTATTCTTTGCCTCGACTTTCGTTACTGCACCTTATCTTACCTTACTTTAACTGGCCATACTTTACCTTACTGTGAAGGTATTTTTGATAGCACTAGTTGTTTTAGGTCTTACCTTACCTTCCCTTGTTGTTTTAGGTCTTACCTTACCTTCCCTTGTTGTTTTAGGTCTTACCTTACCTTACCTTGTTGTTTTAGGTCTTACCTTACCTTGTTGTTTTAGGTCTTACCTTACCTTACCTTGTTGTTTTAGGTTTTGGTTTTGAAATGCAAAACCTGGTCCTGCGTCGCGTCTATCCGTTTCTGCTGAGCATCTTCCTGCTCGTCTTCTTCTGCATCTTTCAGGCTCGACAGTTCAGGCGGCTGTACGAGCACATCAAGAACGACAAGTAAGTCTTACCTTACCTTACCATGGCGGGGAACCCATGTTCAGCTGGCCTTAGGCAGTCATGTGTTACTGAAACTGAGAAATCACTAAAGTGTGGCAGAAACCCATGATATTTTGACCTAAGTCATTCATGCATAACTGGACCCAAAAAAGTCAGTCATGGTAGAAAACCCACAATCTTTTGCTCTAAATCAGTCATACTTAACTGAAACCAAGCAGTCATTCAGACGTGGCAGAAAGTCCACAATGATTTTGCATAAATTACTCTGTTTCCTCTTCTGGTTTTACAAGGGACAGGAGCAGGTGACACAGAATTGTCCATAGTGCAGCCAATCCTCGGCTTGAGGACTGTTGAGGATAACACGTGACTGTTCTGTGTGTAAACCTTATGTTGCTGTTTGCAGGTACCTTGTTGGACAACGTCTGGTGAACTACGAACGGCGTGCGTGATTTTTCCACCTGGGCAGTTTTCCGTAAACACAGAACAACCAAAATGCCGCTGTGCGAGATTTTTCGAACATCAGAGTTTCACGAATAGAAATTTCTCTTTGCAGAAGATTTCTGTACAAATTTGATAATTTGCAATAGAAATTTCACTAAACCCTTGTTTTTTGAGTTTCATTTTTCCTGACTAAAACGATTTGACAACTTGAGGCGGAGTTAAAATTTACTAATGAAGTTTAAATTCTGTGGAGATTAAACTCTTTCTTTGAGAAATAAAACAAGGTTTTTTCGTCTTGCCAGAGTAACAGATGGGAAAGCATCGATTTCACTATCATTGCATTTGTATTTAAGCCTAAAGTTGCACTAAATTTTTTACGCTTTACTTAAAATCAGAGATGTTTGGCTGATGTTTCTGTCTAATTGTTTGTAATAATTATCAATAATGCCCTTTAAAACTCTGAAAAATATGTCTAAAAGCTGGCAAATTGAAATAATTTTTGATATTTTATGTTTCTCAGAAAGGCTCGCTTAAAGAGTAACCGCAACTTGGTTTGAAAAGACAGCTGTAACTATTATCAGGTGCCAGAAACTGATGATGTAAATATTATTCAGTTCTGGCAGGTAATAATAATAATAAAGTTTCCAATTGGATGTTTTGATCGTGTTGCCTGTTTCTTAGTTATACGATTTCTTGGGTTACTTACTGATTTACTTATGTTGCAATCTTCTGGGTTCAGGTTATAGTTGTGTCTGTATTTATGTCTGTATTAAACAAAACCCACCCTAACAGCACCTTCCCCCCTTCTCTCTCGTCTTCTGGCAGCCGGACTTGGTTCTTGACGTAGCAGCTTTTTGGCAACCCCACTGACTTGACACAGCGCTCATGAATAAGCTGGTGCCCCGCGCTTGGCTTTTAAGCAGCGCTTTAAAAATTTCGAGTTTATGATTATAGAGTCAACGAGAAAAGGCCCTATGGCTCTTATTGGAACGTGGGAAAGGTGCTCATTTTCTGCTTTTAAGTCTGTGATGAATCCCAACATCTCACTGGATGAATTCCAAGGTTGAACCTCTTTCTGTCCTCGTCCCATTTGTATCTCTATTTGTTTGTTTCTGTGTCATTACTTGTTTCTACACGTCACTGCAGGTTATGATGCCTTTAGATTGCAGGATTTGCCGTTGACTTTGCGGTGCATGCTGGTACCAAATTATGTTTTATATATATTATGTTGTATATTATATATATCACATACAATACAACTAATATATATCATATATAATATATGTTATATATTATATGCTTTGGGACAGAAATATGCATGATTGATAAACTTGCCACAGGTCATCACATGGGAGTCCATTCAGCAGGTTTGAACCGACAATCGTTGGATTACTGATCAAGCACTAGACCAAGTCATGCCACATATTTTTATAGAGTAGACGTCGAACAGCAAAGCATCATTTAATGGAGCCGAGCAGTTGTGCATGAGGTACTTGCTCAAGGTCCGTACACTTCGCATGCTAACTGGCAACTGTCACGCGTCTTGTCTGTTAAGTTTACAGCTTGTTGTTAAGCAGTCTGTAAAGAACGGTTGTCCTGCTGTTGTGTTGCATTTCTGATACATGAAAAAGTTGCTACATAAAGTACGTTTTGTGTAATATTGTAAATGCTCTTTAAGTCTGGGATTGCATCCTAACCATTTGTTTAAAAATGCTTTTTAAGAAGTTTCAATTAGGGGGTCATCCTTCACCACGGCTGCCTGTTTGAACGTGTGCCACGCCATTTAAGGTCCCCATGTATGGACCGTGGTAGGCTGAGATTCAAATCTCTGAAATATGTAGTGTATGTTACATAGTTGGTGATATTTTATTCTTAATAATACGCATGAATAGATGACCACCTTGTGGGTTGATGGCAAACAAGCTGGCCATCTATCTTAGGTAGGTCGACAAACCAGTCAGGATATAAAGCTTGATTTTGCTTAGGCCATTTTATATCCTTTCCTTAATTTGGATTTGTCTAACCAACTTAACATCCTAATGAGATCAGAAGTTCAGTTGCTGCTTCGCTTTTGTGAGCTGAGATTCCAATGTTCGTTATGAGATCGTTACAGCTTTTTGCGTTCTTGAAAATGTTAGATCATTCTTCAGGTTCTCGTAGGCATTCTTAACTTCGTCTGGGATGAACTGGGGAATCTGTAGACCCTTTCCGGGGTATTCGATAATTCGCTTCATGGTTTCCAGTAGCATGTCAACGACATCGAATAAATTTCCAACGTTTTCGCTCGGATACTGTGCCAGAGTGATCTGGGGAGACGATGCGATGACATGGAATGTTTTCATGTGATGTTTGTCGTCGGTGGGAACTCGAAAGCCTGGCCACTGTTGCAGGAACGTTGCATACACCCTGCGCTCCATGAAAGGCATCTGGACTAGAATCACGCTGGACGGTATCAGGTTTCGACTGCGAAGAACCTCGAAGGAGAATAGAACATTTTCACCAGTGTTTGTTGCCTTGGGTTCAGTGATTATGCGATCGGACGGCACACCCATTGTTATGGCTATTTCGCGAAATATCTCAGCCTCAGGTCGGTTCCACCTGTCTGCAATGGCAACGAACGATTGTTTGAATTTATGAACAATATGCAATTTTGGTGTAATCGTAATCTCAAGATTTCTACAGCGCCCACCGAAAGCTAAGTTGAGGGAACCAGCTTATTCACAGGCGCTCAGTCAAAACAAAATCGATAGGCAAAATGGTTTGGTCACAGGTTGAGATCCAGGAGTCAGACAGTCGGACAGCTATGGTGGATGGCGTTTGAAATTGAAGCAAGAAGAGAGATGAGGGGAAGAGGAAGAATCAGGATAAGAATTTTGGAAATGTAATGAAGAAATGTAATGCTAGTAAAGTTCAACATGATGGTTTGGTAAAATGGACAGAATGGCAGTGGACTGAATCCCACACAGTGCACTACATGCAAGGTTTTGAATGAAAGCAAAACAAAGGAAGATGACAACTACACTAGACAGACAATATACGGTTAACAAAGACACAACACTAGGACTAAACACAAGGGAAGCAATGGACTTCATGAACAACCAAGGAGTATGGAAATGTTTACATGCAACCATCACCTTCAAAACATGATGATGACGAAGACAATGAATATTATAATCAATTTATCACCCCTACAAAGAAATATAAAGCACATGCGCTAAGATCAGAGGTCCCCAATACTTTAAATTATGTAGCACTGGCAACAGAGAGCTAGACACAGCAGTTTCTTAAATGATCTTTTTCGAAGCAGCCACGAACGTTACCTCGTGTGTAGTTTCCTAAATACCCTGAGAACACGAGCCAGGCGCCATAGCCCTGGAGCCAGAGTGATGAAGCATGTTCTGCTGTTCGTGTGTCCACGTTTCCAAACACAAGGATGACGTCACTCTGAAAATAAACCGTTTTTATGTTTAAAACCTGCAGCGTTGATTTCTGGTATTTGCGGCTGGTTTAGTTAGTTAGCTACTTAACTAGACGCTTTATACAGCATCTTGTAAGTACCTCATACCTTTTATAAGGGTTCTGTTTGCTCAAGTCCAGTTGGACTATATTAAGTTGATTATTCATCATTTCAGCTAGTATTCCATGTGACATAGGGGACCCAAATAAGCGGAACCTGGCTCCTGGGTTGATCTCTTATATCCCACAAGCATTTGATGTACTATATTTTATGCTGTTGTGTTTGGGATCAATAAATGAAATGAAATAAAGTTGGTTTAACTACATTTACAGTTGTAGCTTTGGTGTAGACCCTACAAGGAAAGGCGTTGTAAACTGCAGTAATACGTAGAAACACAAGTAATGACACAGAAGCAGACAAATACAGATACAAATGGGACACGGACAGAAAGAAGTTCAACCTTTGCGTGGCTTTCAGAGCAGTGATGATTGCACCTGAAAACCAAATTTTTTAGAACCCACAAAATAAGTAGAGGAAACAACTTAATAACATTCAGTGTTAATAAAATGAGTGAAATAACGACACATATTAACTGATTGTTGCGCCAGGTTCGATTTTGGGGCGAGAAGTATAGACAGAAAAACGTAAGTGTATATGTTTTGTTATAGCGCGACCATATATCCTCGACCCTGCTCTCATTTTTCAATGAATTGACTGGATGAGATCCTTCAACATCGCTGCCCATTTGAATGGATGCCATGTGTTGATGCATGCTTGAACCAATCAATCAATCAATTGACTCTTTATTGATCCCAAATGCAACATACCAGGTTTCACAGGTAGTGTACAATCTGCATGATACAAAAGGCAAACCCAGAAAGGATCTGAGTCCCACTTGATTAGGGTTGCCCGTTAACATCGTTAAAGTGGGATGGCAATCGAAATGTAAACCAATGATACAGGCACCTGGTTTAAATTTCTTTGTGTATACTTTGGTTCATTTGGAATCTGATTTTTGAACAGACCTTTTTAAGTGGCTGGTCAAGTCGAAGATAGTCCCAAAGTGTCTGTGCATGTGACCACTGAAGTTTGCTGAGGGAATTGTTATTCTTGTCCAACTCGTTGCACATGGTTACAGCTCTGTTGGGCGCAGTTGTCATGACGACCGGGTAACCATGTCTTCCGACGATGAAATCCGCCATTACTCGTCCTCCTATCATGCTGCCTGTGGCTCTCCCAAGTAAAACCAAAATTCCTGTTAAAAAATACAATATTCAGTTTAAAATGTTAAACTCCCGTAACTGTATGCGTAAATTTATTTTAGAAAATTGTTTCGTAATTTACGAAGTGGGAGTAAGCTTCTTATAATGTAAAGTTTAGATTAGTCTTCTCATTAATCTGTGTTTTAGACTTGGTAGGCCTATGTGTAAAACGCCACAATATTTTCATCAGTTAACTCAGTAAACAAGTTCATTTGGCGACTTCTTGGAGTATGAGGAGTTCCAAGAGCCTAATATTAAGACCTTCCAATCAATTAACGCAAGTTTGTTCAAATAATACATAGGCCTAGTCAATTTATACTTTTGTCGCAACAGTTAACAGCGCGTACCGTACTTTTGTGTCATTTTACATCTCGGGGATGAACTTAATCGTAATATATTCTTCATTATAGGTTTAGCCGACCATCTGTACATTCCCGCTATATCTCTCAGCCGTCGCCTTCGGTCTGTCCCCCAATCTGACTGTTACGGCTCCTGGATCTGACCCGCACATCGTCCAATCTTGGCTTTTAACAAGTTTTCCAGTTATTCTGTCGCCATTTTCGATGTTTAAGTTTTGTTTATATTATTTAAGTTTATGCGCGACGTCACTGCTGTTTTCTCAACGTCATCGAATTGACTAAAAACTTCCGGGCGCGAGCAGTTCCTGGTATCCGAAACGGGGTTCCAATTAGTTTAGAAGGATTTACAGTTCAATTTAAGCAGTGAAAACCCAAATGAAAAAATCAATTATTGGAGATACCCAGCCCGCTAAAGCTCTATACGTATTATAGGTGAAAAAGTGCCATACTACCGCACCACTTTGAAGCGTATTCGGCTGATGCCTCGTGTACATAAATCAAAGAATTAGACTGCATTCATTTCAAGGTATAAATGATGCAAAGTAAACTAATAAGAAAAACCGAGGTTCTGGCGAGGTTCGAACTCGCGACCTTCTGCGTGTAAAGCAGACGTGATAACCACTACACCACAGAACCTGTTGGCATCAGTATTCTCAAATGTGTTTTAAATAACAAGCTCTTTAGCAATACGTAGCAACATCTTTTAACAGTCGTCTGCAATAGTTACGTAAAAATAATCTTTTACCTCGTTGTAAACCCATTTTCTAACAAAGCAAGTTGCTTGAACCGAGTATTAGCTGCCGTGCGACTACCCTTTGTATTGACCGGCTCCTTATGCGCGCACGATTCGCAAATCAACGGTAGGAGACGCTAGCCTAACATTCGCCTACGCCTTGGAGGCTACTTGAAGTCCTTGAACGATGGTCCTAGAGCAGCGTGGAATGTAATGTCTTAAGATATTTTCTAGCGCCACTATGGGAAACTCCTCAGCGATGCTCAACTAACCCGACGATTTTGATTGCGACGAGTATATCTATTTTTACACAAAATTATGTTAATTTGCTTTTCGTTAGAATAGATTTCGTTCGATTGTATATTTGCAGCAGTAAACTTATTCGACCAGGGCTAATGTCGAAACAGTCATGTAAATGTAAATGTTAATCTCCTAAATTTCGCAGCGCCCCAGACAAGCTGCGTCAGGGTGACCAACTTTGTCGCCTGGGATGTTTCAAAACAGATCCACAAGTGTTAGGTTTGGTCAATTTTTGGGCCAGATCCGAATCTGGGGGTCAGGACGGAGACAGCAAAGCGCTATGGTGGCAATCGTTGCTGATATAAAATGTAAATGTTTTATAGAGCGACCGTATGGCCGCGACCCTGCTCATTTTGCAATGAATTTATCGGGTGAGATCCTTCACCACCGCTCCACGTTTGAATGGGTGCCACGCCATTTAAGGTCCCCGTGCACGGACCGTACTATCCCGAGTTATAAATCTTCGAACTGGGGATCCTCACGCACAGATGGTGATCATAGGGTGAAGCATAATCAGAAGCTGCAGAGGATGGCTTGGAAAATTTGGTTTTCAACCTCGAGTGAAAATCTGCATGAGAAAGTAGCTAACGCACTTACCGTTTTCAAACGTCTTCACCCACTGGTATCTAACAAAGTACTGCGAGCCGAGCTGTAGATTGAAATCCATCCTTCTTTTGGACAACCCACCTTTATACGTCCATGACCACGTGACTTCAAAGGAGCAGAGGGGAGCACCTGTCCGTTTGTTCTCATTAGCTGTACGCATTGAACACAGTTTGCCCTTGAATATTCAAGTCTTCGGTCGGCCTCGATTAATTAATGAAAGTTTGTTGCTTGGCCCCCGCTGACTTTAGGGCATGATTATAAATACAACCCCAGCTATCTCAGAAATTTATTACTCTACCCTTATCTGATTAATCCATGCATAGGGAAGGTTTCTGCTATTACAAGACGATTATATATATTCACTTGAAACTAATACCTCAGATCCACGATGAAGGCCTGCTTAAAAGTGGTAAATGTTGACTTATATGCTTATATCTCAGTTTGATCGTATCGACAGTTTCTTTACTTCTATAACAAGACCTATCTGGCTTGTCGCGACTTGTACTAATTTTAATTAAAGAAGGTGACAATACATGTCCAGTAATAGCCACGATTGTAGGAGTCTAAGATGAATTCGGCTTCTTTAAGTACGCCTTCACAGACGACGGGCAACTCAGAGGCTTTTACCTAATACAGGGGCACGAAGCCATATAGGCCCCTACCATGAAAAGTGTTTATATGTGGTTATGTGCCATATTAAAATAAAATATGAATGGTACCCTCTCTCTCTCTGTCTTTGCATCTGTCTGTCTTTCTGTCTGTCTGTGTCTGTTTCGCCTTCTGATCTTTCCACCCACAGTGTAGCCTCGGCGCACTTAATTTATAGCACAGTTCGTACGGGAAGCAGCTAGTGCAGACATCTTGAAACATCTTTTCTGCCCTGGACCTTAAATGGCGTGGCGTCCATTCAAACGGACAGCGATGGTGAAGGACCTCACCTGATAAATTCATTGAAAAATGAGCAGGGTCGAGGCCATGCGGTGGTCGCTTTAGAAAAACATTTACATTTATGTACTCCTACAAATAGCCTCCCGTATGTGGAATTTACAACAGAATATTTAAGTGATGTAGGCCTATGTACTGTCACATGGTAGCAGTGCAGACCATGTATTTAGAATACAGAGCATTTTAAAAACCTCTCAAGTGCTGTGCCGGCCATTAGATACACTATTTTATACATCGAAATGCAAGATTCTGTGACTCCAGGGATTTTCTTGACTGGTGGTACTCTGCTATGATCTAGTTGCCCCATATTTTACATAATGCTGTATTATCAATTAATAACAACACAGTTTTGTTATATGTATGTTTATTTCATTTTGTTCTTCATAATGCCCATCAATCCTAGATATCGAAAGTAGGCCTACAAGATTTTCAACAAATTGTAAATGGTGGACATTCTACATGCTACACGTAATACGGCAAATTGGGTTCAAAATTTTGCTAAAGGAAAATACTTTCCAAGGTAAATCATTTCGTGTAGGAGGGATGGAAAAGTGATTCAATACTAAGTGATCTGAAAGTTATCTGTTTTAACGTCATATCTTAAAATAGTCTTAATATAAACTTGGTTATTCTGTACCCCGAGTGTTATGATCCTCAGATCATATACTCAGACCATTACCAGACATTTTATACTATACCTTCGTTAAGAAATATTTCGGGACACGGAATGATTGAACCTGAAAACGAGTTGTCACAAAATACTAGGCGAGTACAAAAGAATTGTAGCCTGTTACCCCGGTTTGCAAGACAGAACACAAGAAGCAGTAAGTTTATGCGTGGTGAGTTCCTTTAATAGTGATTTGGTTTCCAGTCTCGCTAGAGGACACACTATTGTCGCACGTCTGCAGTAACTGTTGTCATTAATTTAAATCGACTTACTTCGCCTTCGTCTGAAATAAAACAGTTCAAGAGAAAATTTGAGTACGTTTATAGAAACAGAATAAAGGAATAACATAGTAAGAGAGTCATGACATGAAAAATGTTAATCCCATCATTTGCTTTACCCTGAGGCTCACTTTAATGCTGCCATATTATCTATTTAATTTGTTATTGTTCACCCCACCGTTAGGCGGGGCTGAGATAAATTAGTCTATAGACTCATTGTAATGTTCCTCTCCACGGAAATCTTTAGTAAAAGGCGAAAGATTTATTCGTGGATTGAAGAGAAACCAGAGTTAAACAAAACCTTCTATCCGTGTATACTTTAATGTTGCGTAGAACAGTTTAAAAGGTGTCTTCCTAGGGAGCAGCAGAAATCTTAATACATTTTGAAATTACGAAAAAAATGTTTTCTCCCAACCTCAAATAGTTATTTCTTAAGTTATCTATAGGCCCCAGAGTTAGATTACAGCATTGCTAAAACCTGATACTTATAATCAGAATAACATCGTTTTTATGTACGAAAGATGCAAAGCAAAACATGCGACATCTGGTGACTAATTTGAAAAATATTTACCCCACTTTGTATGGACGTTACACGTGTGGCCTTCTAGAGGAAATTGAATCTGTCAAACAATCTTACGTGGGGGGAACAGAAATGGAACTTGCCTTCTGACTTTTAAAGGTTGCCAGAAGTATTACAAGGCCTTAATAGACTGGTTACAATGTACACTGTGAAATCCTATACTTATTTTAGACTTACTGGATAGACAAATGTAGAGACTTCGTCCGATCCGGTTTCGTTCTCAGCCAAACAACGAAACAGACCCATATTCTCGATCCAGTTAACGTTCCTCACCAACAGATCGCCGTTATAAAGGATCTGCGACAAAAGAAAGATACAAATAGCCAGGGTTAGGTTTCTGGTTAGCAGCAGTGGGGAAAGATCTGTGGACACTAACAACCTGTATATTGAGACATCTGTAAAATAATCGCCTTAAGTAGTCGTATGCGTGGTTCGGCTTTATGTACGTTATGGCGAATGCTATCGCTATCTGGCGAATAATATGAAAACAAATGCTCTTTAGAAAAGATGGTATGCTGGAGTCAAATTCTCAAATTCGGGACAGCTTTGGTAACTGCTTTTATGACCCGTAGCTAAAGGTGAGCAGCAGAGGATTTTCCCCAGAAGGAACTTTTGCTGCACTTTCGCGCCGATGCTTTGCGCATGAGAGACTAGGGGACTTTAATTGGAGACAGTCTGAGCCTGCGGGTGAAGCTACTCCCCTACAAATCACACCAGGCAAATGGCTGGCTTGTTCCTAACGGATTAGGTGGGCTTAGAGTCCACAGTGATAAGCTATCCCTATGCATTTACCTAAATGATGGTTTCAAATGGACGATAAGCGAAGCAGCAGACGCAAATAACCTGCACATCCCTATGCTTCAAGCAGTGGCGGCTCAAGGATTGCTTGCGTGGGGCAAGAGCATTTCCAAAGAGGCGCCATATTCTGGCAGTCCACTATACACGGGTCTGGTCTGAGGGGCGCCGGCCTATAACAAGGGCACGGGGAGGGGCGAACCACCCCACACCACCCCACGCCTACAATTAAATCGGCCTCTGGATCTAAGTTCTCAAAAAGCCAATTATTTAATATAATTTGTTTTCGGATTGTCCATGGTAATGAGTAGCCGAGGGCAGATCATCATAGCGGAAGTCACACAAACCTATACAACATAGCCATGTATTCTCAAACAGGATGGCTTGCAAATACATTAAGATACGAGATCGTATCTGATATAAAACTAAATAGCATGGAATTTGCACTAATCCATAGCATCATGATCTGCACCTACTCTTTGACGATCATGATCAGACACACACACACACACACACACACACACACCAGACATCATCACAGGCGACAGACTGACTGGATACATACAGGCAGACAGACATATAGAAGCAAAACTATTTACTGAATTGCCGGTTTTAGAATTTCTGACCAAACTGGGTTAATTACATTTGAACATCAAGGGCGGATCCACAGGAGGGTCACTCCTGTCATACCCCCATCTGAGTTTAGGGGTGACAGGCCATGACTGAAGTGGCCTCTTCTGGATTCACCCTCGCACACCTGCTGTCGTTGTTTGCACGGCCATGCCCCATCTGAGTTTCCGATGGGCATGGCCGTTGTCGGCTATCTTCATTGGGCAATCAATTAATAATTAATTAATCAGGGGTGACGCCATGTTGGAAATGAGGAGAGATTTTGGTCTGACAGGACGGTGAAATTTCCCCCTATGTAGATTTTATACACTCCAAATAAATAATTCCTAATCGAATATGCTACGATGTCGTGGATCACCCTCTAGAAAACGAGGGATTTCAACCACCGTGAAATCGCCATGCGCTGATGCATGACGTGTCCATCTAAACTAGAAATGCCAAAGCTGCGTTGCCTCGTATTGTCCGTTTGCTTTGTCGTCAATCGGCTGGTTCTTGGGGTTGAACCAGGTGATCGTTGGGGCAGGGTTTCCGAACGCCCTGCAGAACAACTGCACATCTCCACCCTCCACTTCCACCCGCTGCATCGTCCACAGGTAGATACGCGCTGCAGCAGCATCTGCCAATTACACAGTCGACAAATGAAGTAACATAACCTTACATGTTTTTTTAGTAAGAACATGTTTCTTACTTATTGTCACCCCACCATTAGGCGGGGCTGAGATAAATTAGTCTATAGACTCATTGTAATGTTCCTCCCCACGGAAATCTTTAGTAAAAGGCGAAAGATTTATTCGTGGATTGAAGAGAAACCAGAGTTAATTTCTGCTCCGCTATCCCCGCTCTATATTCTAGAAGGTGAACGCTTTATCGGGTGTCTACATGGTAGATGAATCTAGAGAATAACAATCAGATCCGTTTAATATACTCAAACTGTCTAAATTTTTTACATTAAGAAATATTTGTTTTATTAAACTACACTTGGTTTCAAAGCTAAACCCCTAGAAATTAGTCAAATCGTATAATTATTTCTGTAACTGGTTTAACTCTATCCACACCTGGCGAACAACACGGTATCTGCATTGTAGCAGAGGGGTCACAAGGAGTTTCCACAGCAGGCGTAGGCCTACTTAGAACAAAGGGATAGATTTACCAATTCTATAGCGCTTTTCCATGTTCAGAAACTTTAAATAAGGTAAGATGAAATCCAAGCTGATAGCAAGACAATCAACAAATCAAGCAAGCAAGGAACCCAGGCTCTAAGTTAAAGAGGTTGGACTGTCGTCAATGGCTGTGTAATCTTGCCGGCTTAGAAATTCGGGCTTTGATTGAACTTTGTTGGCTTAGTAATTAAGCCTTTGATTATTCGGTAATTGCATATTTATCAAAACACCTGCTAGAAATGCGTTTCTATATGGAGACTATCGATTCCACAGATTCGACCCCTGCCGAGTAACTGGTAATATTTTGGCCGTCGCCTCCGGCTAACTTTACTGGTCCACCTGGCGATTGACCAACTAACAACATGTCTCCCATTTGCTCAGTCTCCGAAAATTAGTATTCCCTGCGATTACGTCATAATGTTTTGATGCAGTCTACAAAGATATTGCTTGCGTTGTCGTATATACGACCGATTATATGAATTTGGTATGCAATGTTTTGCCACTTTTACAAGTGCACATATATTATGTAAGTATGCACGCATTTTTGCATATATGCATGTTTTTCATGTATGTATGTATGTGTAGTAAGACATTTTAGAAAGACATCGGTTGAGCGAGGAATCGCCTACGATTCCTCGCTCAGCCGTACGTATGCATGTATGTGTGTGAACTGTATGCATGTATGTGTGCATATATGTATGTATATATGTATGTAAGCCCATAATTATAGCAGCGTATACACCTCTGGGAGTTCTTACCTTGAACGTAGCGTTTTTTCCGGCATCTTCCTTCAGCTGCAGAACTGGGTGACGCCGTATCTAGGCAGTTGAACATCGAACCGCTATATAGTAACCAGGGGCGGAACCCAGGGAGAAGCAATTCTGCCATGCCTCCTACTGATAAATGGGTCAGTATAATTCCAGAAAAACACTAAAACACTGAGAATAGGTCATTAGACTCATTACTGGTAAATGTGTCATTAAAATTCCTGTGAAGCATATAAACACTAATAATAAGAAGCCAATTTATATAGCGCCGTAGTATAAAAACGGGCGCTGTACATTCACCAGTGCATTCAGCCGTCGAAGGATAAGCTGAAAACTAAAACACCAGACTCATGGGAAATAGCAAGCTGTATAAACGCCAGATGAAATTATGAAAACCTTGGCGAGGAATAAACAAAAAGCAAGAAAAGGAGAAAGAAAATTGAGCTTAGGCAAAGAAGAACCGCAAAAATTAGCAGCCTTTTTGAAATTTTTCACCGATTTTATGACGCCTTCCAAATGGATTTCTATTTCCTCCCTTTACGAAGCATCGTGCGTCATCCCCAGTTAAAACATTCTTGGTTGTGTCTCTTGCTCTCGTAATTAGCCTAAAGGCCTATTCAGATGTTGTAAAAACAACAAGCGAGCAGAAGGGGCAGAGTTTGGTCCTTACACGGGGACCTTAAATGGCGTGGCGCCTATTCAAACGGGCAGCGGTGGTGAAGGATCTCACCCGATAAATTCATTGCGGTATGGGCAGGGTCGAGGCCGTACGGTCGCTATAGAAAAACACGTACATTTAATTTTTGTGTATTCACATTATTATATGCGTGGGTTTCAAGAAAACATATAAAGCAAAGGCAGCAGAATTTGTGTAAGACTTTATGGTGCTTACTGGCCTGGTACGTCAAGGCGCCTCTGAAGGGCGTGAGGATGCCGGTTCGCATACCGATAGTGGCTATATTTGAGAGATTTGAATCTCGGGCTGGCACGGTCCACACACGGGGACCTTAAATGAAGTGGCACCCAACAACGGTCAAGGGTTTCACCCGATGGATTCAGTGAAAAATCAGCAGGGTCGAGACCATGCGGTCGCTACAAAAACGTTTACATTTGCATTTACATTCACCTATGTTGAGTTGCAAGTCCGCAGAGATTTTCTTGGTGGGTGTTTCCGCAACACAGGTGTAGATGCCAGCATCCGCGGCACTGACGCAGTCCAAGAACAGTCGCGATTTGGTGAGGCCAAGGTCGATTTTCGAGGTGACCTTTTCCTCGATGCTTTGTGGTATTAGGACGCTTTGGAATTCGGAGGTTCTTCGTCTGCTGCTGTAGGTCAAGGACTCAAAGTCGTCGAGTAAACTGTTTCCTCCCTTTACAAGTAAGTAGAAAATTACAACATATTTTGCACATCGGGTGTTTTTAAAACGCTCAAGACATACATCGTAATAGTAAATTCGAGATTTCTACAGCGCCCAGCGAAAGCTAAGTCGCGGGAACCAGCTTATTCACATGCGCTCAGTGAAAACAAAATCGATAGGCAGAAATGGTTCGGTTCCAGGTGAAGATCCATGAGACAAGCAGTTAGACTGCGACCGACAGCTACGGTAGATGGTGTTTGAACTAGAGCGGAAGAGGAAGAATCAGGAAAAGATTTTTTGGAAAAGTATTGTTTCAGTTTTGAGTGAAAGACCAGCGCAAGAGGTGAAGCGTTGGTGAGTTCTTATGATGGGTATAACTGTCTGCTAAGCACAGATTTAATGCCCAGGTCGAATGGTTCCCTTATGGCCCGAAATAGCCTTCCCTGCCAAAGACACGATGACGCGTTACATTTCTCACATTGCCCTCATTTCTCGGTCTGTACATGCACTATAGGACCTATACAGATGAATCGTAATCGTAATGGCAAACTCGAGATTTCTACAGCGCCCAACGAGGGCTAAGTTGCGGGAACCAGCTTATTCACAGGCGCTCAGTCAAAGCAAAATCGACAGGCAAGAAGGGTTCGGTTCCAGGTCAAGATACAAGAGTCAGGTAAGCAAGCAGGCAGAACGGCTACGGTGGACGGTATTTGGAATTGGATCAGCAGGATAGATAAGGGGAAGAAGAGGAAGAGATGTAGGGTGTGGAATGACGATAAGCCGGCGAAACGCTCGCAAGACACGGTAGAAGTTTTGAGACCAACGTATACAACCTGTACGATTTGATGCCCCCTTCTGAACCATCGTATCAGTGGAGCGGGACTTCCACCGGCTTCGCACTCCAGTACCGCATTTCCACCAGACGAAGCGGAGATCTCGCCTTCGGGGCCAGTGGGTTTCTGGAAGAAGACCGACTCCTGTTGTCTGACAGCCGAACAAAGAACAAGACCAGATGTCGCCAGCGTCAGCATCCAGGCGTCGAACATGGAGAACAGAAGCATGTTGAACGATGTCCCGTCGAGATGCTTTGCTTGTTACGCTCTAATCTAATCTACTCTAAGTTCAAGAATCTAAGACTCCTTTTAAAACGATTTTTTACTATATCGTAGCGTCTGTGAGATACACTAGAGCAGCGGAAGCTGACTAGCAATGATGCTGGTGTCACGCTCATGCGAGGAGACTCTCCAATCGAATGCTTGCTTGGTCAGCGTCTGATAGCATTTCAGATACATGAAGTCCGATGCATGCAGACCGATACCCGACTCGGCGATGCTCAACGTCCTGAACTGCATAGAATCCATGCTTAGGAATCCCAGGAGCCCCAACCACGGATGCCAATGTCCACCCACAGCTGAAGAACCCATACATTTTCGCTTCAATCCAAATGTCTTTTCTTTCTGCAGACAGCAATAAAACACATTTTTCTAGGAAAAGGAATCGAGTCTGACTCAATCGAGTCTGTCAGTCATATGGAATACGATCAAGCATAGGTATGCCGCACATCAGCTAAAGCACTATATATATATATTACATTATATATATATAATATAGTTGTACTATATATATATACACAGAGTACAATACTACATGCAGACATGATGGCGTTATATAAATTATTGTATCGATGAACACCCCGCGGACCACTCCAAATAGTGACGGTAGGTTACTTAACGGTTCTCATGGAAGACATGCATCGTGTGACAGGGCATTTTAAGTAGATGACAAGTTTGACGAAAAGAGCCAAAAGCGGATCCGGACTCTGACCAATGGGCTACCCAATTTGAGTTAGACAGGCATGCCACCCAATTTGAGTTAGACAGGCATGCCACCCAATTTGAGTTAGACAGGCATGCCACCCAGTTTGAGTTAGACAGGCATGCCACCCAGTTTGAGTTAGACAGGCATGCCACCCAATTTGAGTTAGACAGGCATGCCACCCAGTTTGAGTTAGACAGGCATGCCACCCGAATTTGAGTTAGACAGGCATGCCACCCAATTTGAGTTAGACAGGCATGCCACCGAATTTGAGTTAGACAGGCATGCCACCCAATTTGAGTTAGACAGGCATGCCACCCAATTTGAGTTAGACAGGCATGCCACCCAATTTGAGTTAGACAGGCATGCCACCCAATTTGAGTTAGACAGGCATGCCACCCAATTTGAGTTAGACAGGCATGCCACCCAATTTGAGTTAGACAGGCATGCCACCCAATTTGAGTTAGACAGGCATGCCACCCAATTTGAGTTAGACAGGCATGCCACCCAATTTGAGTTAGACAGACATGCCACCCAAATAATAATAATAATAATAATAATAATAATAATAATAATAATAATAATAATAATAACAACAACAACAAGAACAATAACAAACAATAATAATAATAATAAAATTTATATAGCGCCGTAGCACAGCCGAGGCCGAAGAAAAGGGCGCTGTTCAGGCTTTTCCCATTTAATAAGGGATCGGTGACCAGCCAGATCCGAGAAAGGACGGCAAAACTATTTTAAGTAGGCAGATGTATTACGTATGGATCTGGCAACGCCACACTCACAGCGAAACCTTTAAAAGCAGGTGCTCAGCGGGATGGGCAGGAAATAACATACATGACTAATTATATGCAAACAAAGAAATCAAGCGTCCGAAATGTAGTAATAACGTCAACAATCCTTCTTGTATCTGCAGGCAGCACACTTACCAGCTGCCTAATCCGCCATAAACACAGACAGGCCGACAGACAAGCACAGGGACAGCCAAACGTACAGTCCGAAGGAATGTGAAGGAGTGGTCAACACGTGCATAGGATTCGTGTAACCAGCGCGCGATTTGATCTAATGGTCTTTTTCAAAACCGTGCTGTCACCTAGCGAATATAACTGACATTAATGAACCTGTACTGCCATCTTGCTAATGCAATTAAAACATTTTGAAAAGAAATATGGTTTTACTTTTGTCTATGCTCAAAGAATTGTCTTTAGGTCCAATCCAAGGAATCTATATGGGTCCAATCCAGTCTTTATTAACGAAAAATTTGGGATCTAGAATTAAATAAGTAATTTTATTAGAGGAAGTAGAAAGGAAAAATGTGTTCACTAAATGTGGCCTATAGTTCGACACCTCTATTTGGGAAGCAGTTACGCCTGTCTTTCTGATGCAAATTTTTTTCTTGCGGTGCTACTTCACAGATTTACATTGACACCAATGTTCCCAGAGGCGTCAATCATATGGGAACCCGGGCTCAGGCAATATTTTGAGCATGAGAGCTCGGCCATTGGTTGGCCAGCAATATTTTACCTGTAAAATCAGTAAAAGACAGCTATGTACTGATAAAGTTCTCATTCTTCCTCTATTAGGCCTATTCTTGACCCCCATACTAAGGGCTTTGCCTCTGGAACCCGACAGGGGCTATGCGCCCAGACCCCCACTTTAGGCCCGGGCCCCTCCAATGTTTACTACGGATCGACGCCTCTGGTTGTAATCGTAATCGTAATTCCGAGATTTCTACAGCGCCCGACGAAAGCTGTGCCCCGGGGACCAGCTTAATCACAGGCGCTCAATCCAAACAAAATCGATAGGCAAAAAGGGTCCGGTTCCAGGTTAAGATCCAAAGGTCAGACGGAGAGACAGCGTGGCAGCTACGGGGGTGGTGTTTGGGGTTGGAGAGGAGAGAAAGATAAGAGGAAGAAGGGGTGTCAGGGTACGATCTGCGAAAGAGGAATGTTTTTGAGTCTTGAGTGAAAGGCCGAAGCAGAAATTGCTAGCGGTGGCCCCCAAACCGGTTTAGGCGAGGGTTACTGGCAAGGAAATAAAGGACGAAAAACAGTAAAACAACAGCGAGAAGGTCGCGAAATAGTGGGTAAAAGGACAGCAAATGGGGAAACAAACCTGGGAACCTACAGGCCAATCGGGCGGAAAAGGCGAATCATTGTAAAATTTGACGACTTGAAACCGGGTCTAAAAGTTTTGAAAAATAAGAAAAGGATCATCAGAAATTTTCGCGACATGAAAGTTGGCGTCGGTCCTCTAGAAACTTAATTATAATAATCTTTTAATTAGTCTACTTCTGGTTGTATTCACAACGAAGAGCAAGCGAGCCTCCTTGCTTGGTCAGCTTAATTAAGTAGCCCTGGTGATTAAACTGATACACAACTGATGTTCGCTTTCAGTCGCTAGGTGTTTCACAACTGAGCGTTTTTTTCATAATCTCTTTAAAAGTACTTAGTTGCGGCTTTATTTCAAAGTTTAGTACTTAAGAAAAATTTATAAAATTCGTTTAACATGTATTTAGAAAGGATAATTGTAATCGCTTTGAAAGATAATGCTCGCCAGCCTTTACGTTTTGGGTAATTTTAAGCACCTTTTGAAAGGCTACACTTAACCTTGAAATAAACGCGACCCGCATAGGGTGGTTAACTCTGGTTTCTCTTCAATCCACGAATAAATCTTTCGCCTTTTACTAAAGATTTCCGTGGAGAGGAACATTACAATGAGTCTATAGACTAATTTATCTCAGCCCCGCCTAACGGTGGGGTGACAATAAATAAATAGAAATTCCAGTATTGGAAAATTTGAGCCAATTCTGGATCACCAAATAGGACCAATAGCAGACTAGATATAGACTTTTGGTCAATATTTGTACAGTTGACAACTTACTGGTTCGTACTTCGCATTTTTCTTCACGGATATTGCAGTCTTGGCACTATTTACAAGCTGATATCATCACCGTTATAGATAACTGCCTGGGTCTGGCAATCTTAGCTAGCATCTGCAGTCAAGGAGAATCAGAGATCTAGAGATCAGACACCTTCTGTTACTGCCAAACTCGAGCTCAATGAAGGCCTGTACTGTAAACTCCATCCACGCGGTCTAAAGCATCACAACTTACAATCCCATTGTCAGGCACTTACCCAAACTGGTCTGTCATGAAAGGCCAATCATTCCTACCCTTTCCAGTCCTTTTTGAGTTTAAATGGTGCACTGGATGAAGAGTTCTTAATAAATGAAATATCCATAATGCTGGAGGAAACGATTCACGAAACTGTCCGCGCAGCTCTGGCTACGACAGAAAATTAAATAGGCAAAAATATTGGGGGCGCTGGGAGCTACCAGTAGTCGAATAGTAGAAATTGCATGACACAGACTTTAGGTAACATGTCCAGTACGTTTGTTGTCAGTCGGTGCCTTAGAAATCTCGAAATTCCAAAGATTTACACTACATTTGGCTCTCGTGGATTTTGTTACTCTTGCCCCACAGTGTGGAATGCCTTACCAACTAGCATCAAAGATAACACTCTTCCAATAACAAGTTTTAAAAAGATTAAAACTTACATGTTTAATAGGTCTGCCTAGATATCTGTGCATTCCTATCGACCTATAAACCACGATATTACTCGGTAGGACTTTTACGGTCGTTCCTCGCACCTTTAAGGCTGTTGTTAATTGCAAACGCTATAAATGTCTGTTTAATAACACTTAATAATAATAATAGATGGACAGTTGCAACAGTATATATAAGTCGGCACTAAACAACTTGCTTGTAGTTTGTCTATAGGAGATGCTACATAAATTAACAAATACAATACGACAAAATCTGTTTGACTTTTGCCTGAACGAAATTCTCCTTGACATCGTTCTGATTGCCGGAATCCAGAAAAGGTGTCAATCAAAGCTGAGAAAGGAAAGGTTTCTACAAAAGTGAAATTAAGAGTATGAAAGGCAAAAGAAAAGGCAAACAGAAATCTACATCCAAGTGTTTAACTTATTTCACTCTAACTGGTTTGGTATTTCCAGCTGAGTCAAATTATACTGCTATGCATGAATTTACAACTAAACAGCCTTGAAAATGTAACAACACATATTTTAGACTCAGGGCCTCTTCAGTATATAACACAATACAATACAACTGTATTTCCCGAAACTGTAATTTGATAATACCCCCTTACAAAGTTCAGAAGTGCAGACTGAAGCCTGGGAACAGTGAAACTACTTGAATGTACCCTTCCAAACAAAACAAAACAACTTCAAATAATCGTTTGCATGAATTTATACACATTTTACCATGAAGAACATAAACAGCAGAAACTAATACTGTGAAAGGTAAGCTACAGTGAACATTCATTTCGTCCATGTATCAATAACACCCCTCCACTGCGCAGTCCTAACTTACAAGATCTTTTATCTTTTACCTGAAGTGCCAAGACAGCAGCAATGTAAAAAAATGAGTACATTCCTCACAGGATTCAAGTCTCAACAACAAACCTTCAGCATCACATTAATACGAACCAGGATTTGAACTCCAGACACCAAAGTACAGAGCCCACAAACTACCAACCTGCTGGCAACATCCGAATTGAACAGATGTGTCGTATAAAGGTCACAGCAGTTATATTTACTGAAAATCATAAATAGGTATTCTTTCACATCTTTAAACCTGGACACGTCCTTCAATATAAGTTTCTGCAATAAGTATGCACTTGTAAAACTAAACAGATACTAGAGTACACAGAGTAACTTTGGTCTAAACTCTACACTGCTTTAATCTGGACACAGTCTTCGAAATAGGTTACTGTAATAAGTATGCACATGTAAAACGAAACAGGTACAAAAGCGAGCTGAGACTTACATAAAGTAACCAATCTAAACTCAAAATAGGTTGCTGTGGTAAGTATGTACATGTAAAACTAACTAGGTACAAAAGCAAACCAAGACTTTACATCAGATACTAATGAAAACCGAGACTTATGCAAAGTCACTTTGGTCTAAATCCTAAACTTCTACTGCATTCGTGCAGCAAATCAACAATTGTCCACATTTGGCTGCATTTTACCACACCAAACTTAAGACTACTGTATTATTAAACAGTTTTGCTGCTGTAGAATGCTAACAAAAACCTCTGATCCCGTAGTTAACTAGAGTGCTGTACAAGTTTACCACTACATTACATTTGAATACATGACGTTCCACAGAGTAACTGTACCAGGAACCAGTCTATTGCAGTGCCTTTAAAATCATTAGACTTCTATTCCTAACTCTATTACATGACATTCATCCAGGCTTTTATACAAAATCCTTGTTATTTCTAACAGATATTAAATATTTCCATATTGGTGACAGATTCCTAATACATGCATTGCAAAAAATCCATAGGTTCACAGATAACACTTGCATCGTCTATAGATTATGTCATGACATTCAAATTCTGTTTTATATAAGATTAAGATTTTAAGATTTAAGATTTTAACCAGATCGTAACACTTCATTCCATTTGGCTGCCTGTCATAGGTTCGCTTATTAGCTTAATGCACTGCACTTCTTGTTCTTTTTTTGTCAAACGACTATCATTACTCAAAAATCCATTGACCATTATATCTTTTTCATGTTTACCTCATACAATTTTGCCTAACACCTCCATTCTTCCGTGCCTGGTATCAAATTGTTGGTGAAACGAAAGTACAAAAGTACCAAAATCAAAACGAACAAGTAATAAAGAAATTGCACTACAGAACTTAGAAAAAAACAGCGAACAAATAAATTAAATACGTTCAACACCCGCTTCCTTTACAGCAGTTTTTGCAGCTTCATGAGGTCAATATGTAAGTTTCAGAGCAATTAAGACAAATGAATTAACTAGACCAGAATATTCATCTGCGTCTAAACTTGTTGCTGATGATTCCAGTTACAACACGTAACATTTAAAAACGAGAACGTGACAACTACAGAAAACCTAATACCCAAAGACCGTAGGAAAAACAACAGATAGAAAAGTCATCATACCTATATGTGGTGACTGAACATATTTACACACAAAAATTACGCAAAATAATACAGTCACTTCAATGAGGTAATTACGTGTGCAAAAACCAATGGTTCATTGAGTAATTGAAATAGTATAAACTGCAACAGAAAATAAACAACAAATATTCCTTATTCGTTGCACACAGCACCATAAACGACCCAAAAGTAACAAATCGCAGGCATAAAGCGTTCAGCATTTCAGTCAGTTACGACTCTGGATGTGCGAATTTTCCTATGTGTGTGTAGAATTCAAGTATGTCGTTGGATCTGCGGCCGCATATGTTGCATCGCAGCGGATCATCAAAGTTATGGTACCCATTGTGCATGCTGTAGAGAATGTAGTCTAGAAAAATGATCCCACAGTGATGACATTTGTAAGTTTTCGATGGTGTCTTTTTGCGTGCTGTGGTCGTTTCATTTGCAATGTCTGACGTGGTGTCTTTTGGTGCCTGGCCTTCTTGTATGACACCCAAATTACGTGGCTTAAGCACCGATTTTTCTTCGTAGTTTTTCTCTGAAATCGATTTTGATTTGTTGCTCGGCTTTGATAGAAGTTGCTGCGAAGATGATCGTGAATTTTGCTGTAAAAAGTCGCGATTCTCGTTATTCCGAATTGCATGGACGAAGTCTCCTGATTCCATTTTTTGGTCAGACTGAGTCTCTGGTGGCTTTACAGAATCAGAAATGTGCTGCACCGGACTAACAAAACTTTTATCACAAAACTCTTGCGGAATTGGCAGGAAATTGGAAAAGTATTCGTTCACATCTTCGTCTTCGATCTGCTCCACAGCAAGTTTGCGGGCTACTCCCTTGCGACGCGACGGTTTCTGACAAGGCTCTTGTATGCAGCTGAGATCCAAAGGAAGAGTTGGATTCTCTTGACCTTTCAAGGCGTTGGAACCCATAGTAACGACCAGGGTACCAGCAGAAGAACGGTTACCAGTAGCACGGTTGTTATCAGAGAAATGGGGCAAAGATGAGCAGGCAGATTTAGCAACTGAATTCAAGATGGGTGAGTGCAGGATTGAATTATCCACAGTTCTGAGTGGTGTTGATTTTTTATCGTGAAACATTGATCCTGATCCCGAAGATCCATCCAGAGGGGGTTTGCTATTTTGAATAAAGCTGTTAAGTAACTGCCTGTGTTGAGTAGTAACATGGTGCATTAAGTGACTTTTATTAGGGGCACTGAAGGAGCAGAATTTACAAGTAAGTGCAGACTTCTCCTCACTGGACTGAGCGCTGAAAGGCAGCGGCTGAGGTAGAGAAAAGGAAGGAGCCAACTGGCCAGGAGTTGCTGTCACAGGAAACGCTGCTGGCCAGAGCAAATTCGGGCTCGGATTCAACGATCCCGGCCATACAACAGATGACCCACCAACAGTGAGACTACCCATGGGATTCTGTGGATTGAGCTGGGCATGACTGAAAGACTGGGTCGGACGGAAAGCATTAGAAGGAGTGGCAAACGTGCTGCTTGGTTCTGTTGTTGATGGTACAGCTGAAACGGACATCTCGCTTGACTGTGACCTGTTCAGCTCGTACTTCTTACGCGTCTTCAGACCGCCAAGACGTCGCAAATTCTGGTTTTTCTTTTTCTCAGCAAGACCGACAACTCGACTTCTGGCTCGGATGATGTTCGGAACCAGGGCAGCCCTGTGATTTTCTGCATTCAGATGTGTCTGAAGACTGTCGTTGGAAGTTGCAGAATAGCCACAGTCAGCACAACAGTACTTTTTGTGCGTTTTCTGGTGACTCTTGAGCATAGCCAAGTTTGTGCCCCTGTAGTCACACATGGAGCACGGAAACGGCCGATTACCTCGGTGCGTGTTGACGTGATACTGGAAATGGTGTTTCAGATGAGTGATGAATTCGCATTCTGTACATATCATCAGCTTTTTCCGTGAAAAGTGAACGAATTTATGTTCATAAAACGCTTTCTGGAAAAGTAAAACATACCTCAATTAACAGAAATGGCAAAATATGTGGCGTGGCAATCCCAGGCTTATTCAGATACATCTCTATCACCAGCAGAATCATATGAATGTATGTGTGCATGTATGCATGTGTGTATGTACATATGCAAGGTTGTATGTATGTATGGAAGTACTTATGAATCAAGGCACACTTAATATAGTACCTTCAAGTATATCTGAAAAGTGCTACAGTACCTAAGTTTCAGAATTAACTGAAATATAACTATCTAAACTGAAATGCCATAAACAAGCCATGGCCATACATTGCATTTCCTGTCTTGACAATTGCCAAGAGTGGCATTGCAACGTGTGGCCGAAAAATACATACATAATATATAATTATTTCTTAAATCCAAAGGAATATATATACCAGTGGAGTGATACGTAAACTCATGGTTGATCTGAAATGGTCAATTTTTGCCAATTTTTAGCTTATAATATCTGGCATTATCATCAAATATACATGTATTATCATTATTACAATTATTACCATTACTATTAATTATATGAGTATCCTCATACCTTCTCATTTGCCACAAAGGGGCACATCCTGCAACGAAGAACCTTCTTTCGGGGGCAAGTAGTCACACGCCGAGGTGGTGGAAGTGACTGAGATGAAGCGTTGAAACCTGCAAAGCCATGACTTCCTCCTGAGTCAGAACAACCCTCCTGATTCTCATCAGAGCTCTTCTGCCGTCTGTCTGGCCAGGGACTGCTGTGGAAGTCAGATGCCTCCATAGTAACACCTACAAATAACACAAGTTTTAAATTATATTACCAATCAGTGCTGGCTCCAGGATAGCTTGAGTGGAGGGTAAGAGCATTTCCAAAGGGGCGCCACATTCTGGCAGTCCACCAAGCACGGGTCTGTTCTGTGAGGCGACAGCACGGGGGGGGAACGAACCGCCCCCAACGCCTACAGCATAATCCGCCGATGTTACCAATGCATAAGAAATATTTGTCCTCGTTATCTGAAAATTAATACTTTTTATAAGGGTTGTAAACTGTTATTCATGGGAAAATGACAAAGGAAAGAAAGTAGGAGTGAATGAATTAATGAATGAATGAAGAAAGGAAGAAGGAAAGAAAGGAAAAATGGAAGGAGAGCTTAACAACCATCAACTGTGTTATAACCATTGCATAACAAGTTAAAACCAATTATTTTCAGCAAGTTATTGCAAGTTCAACATATTTCTAGGGAGACACCACACAGAAACGAGTGGTACAAAGTTTGGCCTACATGTTAGTTTGCTTATAATCAGCTTTGCTGTTTAAATCTCAGATCTGTCCACTGTTGACTCAAATACAAAGAAAGGGGAATATATATATATATAATATTTATTTATATATATTATATATATATATATGTAATCTGTGGGTCACTGAGAAGTATAAATACAGAACTCTGGACATGTATGTTCATAATTACCAACACTGACCTAAAGTAAATAAAGCAAAATGCCAGAACAATTTAGACAAACACTTATACAAGTAAGTGGCTTCATTTATAGCTAGACATGCCAGTGCCTGTAGGACCCATATCTGAGGGTATTGTACTTGGAGTATGACACATATATGGGGCTCACACAAGCCGCAAAGGTCAACCAGAAACACAGAGAATGTAGGAATTCCAAAGGAAAAGGGAAGTCATTAGTAAGAGGGGAGATTCAAGAGATTCAAGGGCAGAACAGGATCATCTGCAGATAAAGACAAACTGGCTAAATGACCCACTGAATGACCACTCACAAAACAAAACAAACATGGCCCTGACTAAATGACTGGGTTTCTGGCTTACCAACCCACTTCAGGGGAACTGCAGATATGGACTTAACTAAATGAATGATGTGCTGCCTTGCAGCAACCACTTTCAGAGAAATACGGCCTTCCATCTGACTAAACAACCAATGACTTACTGACTGACCGAAAGTGACCATTCCCTGGACAAGACAGACCTTGACCACTAAATAATTAATGACTTACTGATTGGCTGAAAGTGATTGGTTGGCCGAAAGTGACCATTCCCTGGACAAGACAGACTTTGACCACTAAATAACTAAAAGTGCGTCACTAAATGACTTACAACTCCCCAAAAGCTAGCTAGCATTAGGAAAAGGACCACACTCACAATGACCACGCCCAAACCAAGACAAAGTGGACTTGCCTACATGACTAAAACTCTGACTGACTTCGAGCCAAGTTTCTACGTGACTTTTTGCATTTGACTTCGTCCTTAAAAATTGCACAATTAAATTGTGTCCAGTTTTTCTTTTCCAACAGCTGAGTAAATAGTTTCTGGCAAGTAACTGATATGCAAAAGAGTTAGTTTGAATTTATAAAACCTCTGCAGGGGTCAACTATCCAGTGGAATAGCCGTCCGGGTGGTCCTGGGGTCCGGAACCCAAAGACCAAGACCATCACTTTTAGAATTCATGCAAATCCAATTCGATGTTTACGCTTACCCACCCCCAAATCAGTGACTCTTGCCTGCACTGTAGAAGGATACAAGTATAGAATTAAGGTTAATTTCCACACCGATTTCACCTACCTGATTTCAGCAAAATGTGTTGCCTTCTGGGGCTGTGCCTCGGACCCACTTGGGGAGCTTATGACAACCCACACCTTGTAGATGTTAAGGGCTCCACGCCTTCAGCAACTGCTGTCTCAGAGCCATCAATTTTCAACCAGATAGTGGGGCACATATGTATGCATGTATGATGTATGTATGTATGTATGTATGTATGCATGCATGTATGATGTATGTATGTATGTATGTATGTATGCATGCATGTATGATGTATGTTTGTATGCATTTATGTATACATGTATATATGCATGCATGCATGTATGTATGTAAGTATCAATACACTTAACGAAGGGCCTTTTAAGTGCTTCTCAAAAGCACACAACATCATCGAACATGAACTTACCGCTTGTATAAAGAAATGTTGCTTCTGTGGCCATCTCTTGTTTCACCGCAACTTCAGAGGGTGTTTTCTGAGCACTGCTTCTGGAAAGACATTCCTCCAAAGACTTCTCTTCCCTAATGCTTCCGTGTGCTGTGTCGCTGCTCCCTGCTTCTGGTTGATTTGCATTGCTGTAGCTCATCACCATTCTGCTTATGTCCTTCAGATGATTGGGCAACACCTCAGGACTCTGCAAACCAGGACTTTCGTTTTCCGATTGAGTGACAATTTCCTTGTGGGTTTGTGGAAGATCTGCTGTCTTTGAAGCATCATCCAGGACTGGTTCTGATTTAACGTTGATGGCAGATGTATTAGGGTTAGAAGCGGTGGCTGTGTGAGGGGCAGATGAAGGGTTTGAGAAAGCAAAGGGAGGGTATGGAAGCGAAAAACCTGGCAGATTGGTAAAAATGCTCTCGGGTGAGAACTGTCTGTTCGGAGTTTGAGCACTGTCCCCTTGGGGTGTTTGGGAAAACTTCTTTTCCCTCTTTTGTGCTCTTGAGACGTTTTTCCTAGACGAAGATGTCCTGGAAAGATCTGTAGCATTATTTGGCAGGGGATAGTTGTAGTCTAAACCCAGAGTCTGATGTCTGAAGTTGTCCATTGGGGAAACATTCGTTCTCAGCTGTTGCTGGTTTTCCTGCAGTCCTGAAGGGGAATTCTGTGTCATAGCTCTTTGATCCAGTGCAGAAAATTGCACCGGGTACTCAACTGTATTCTGTATCTGTTGACGGTTCAAGTGCGCTTTCAAAAGTTCATTCTGGTGACTAGCCATCCTGGCATAGCTCTCCATCAATACTCTCCAGGCCAGGGAATTGTTGGCAACTGCAAGAGGCATGTCCTGTCCAAGACTCGGCATTCCACCTGGAAACATTGAAGCAGGAAGACTGTTTGGAAATCCGAGAACAGGAACACTGTTGGCATACGCCAACGGAGGCATTCTGCTTGGATAAACTGGAGCTGGATTAAACCCCTGAGGAAACTGGAATGCATTTTGCTGGGGAGACTTGGAAGAGTTGCTTGTCATTCCATCGAGTCTCTCCGACTTGTTGAAACAGTCTTGTGCGCTGGAACCAGGAAAACTGGAGCTTGGTGTTCCATCGCCGAGTGACTTCATCGTCTGACCTGTCCAGAATGGGTGGTGCTGTGGTGGAAGCAAAGCCGGAGTTTGCTGATCAACTTGGAGTGGCATTAAGTCACTGTTGTGGGAACACTCAGGCACTAGGGATTGACATGGAGCATTAGCATCATCATCTTGCATCATCAGTAAATCAGAACTACTCTACAAAAATAATTGAGAAATCTCTTTAAAGTTATTTATTAATCTAAAATGAAAACAACTGCAGAAAACAACTAATTAAAAGACTGTACAGAATAGTTTAAAATGTTAAGAAAATAAAAAATAATTGAAAATGACATAAACAAAAATAACTCAAAGTAAAAGCTTTGCTGAGCAAATTATTTTTAAAATGGATAAAATAGTCCAATAATAAGAAGAAAATGGTGCTAAAAATAACTCAAATAAACAAGTCCTTTCTTAATCTAATAAGCAAAATACTCTATAACATCTTATTTTTAAAAAATGTACAAAATTATTCATTAAAATGTACCATTGCATACTAAATGAACTACTTTTTAGATTTAAACTGAATAAATAAAATTTCAAATCACATCAATTAAACTTCACGGCCTAATTCAACCCAATGTCTTCTACCTGTCACAGACATTTACGAAGGACTTTTAATTGGTTACTGAAATACGAAAGAGGGTTGTTTAAGCGTCCAGTATAAAAGCCCACGGAAGAGGGGCAGCCTCCAATATCTGGGTCATGCGTTGGGCGAGAAGCTTTAGACAAACAGATACACCCTACTCAATATTCAAAAAGAAGATGTGGTCATGGACACATAATTAGGCTTCGGGGCAACTAGAACATGTCCACACCGGTTAGAGGCACTCAGAGCGGCACTTAAGCCATAAGCAAGCACAATGAATGTAATTTTGGCCACCTAGCGAGCTCAGCACACTGAACGCCCTGTATATTATCCGTATTCCACAGACAATTCCTTCCCATTGTTTACGACCAAAAGAATATTCTCGTCTCAAGCCTTCCGTCTGTGAATGCTTTGTAACTAAACATTTTACAAGGACCTGAGGCAGACAATAACCAAGGATTACAGAGCGATCGAGAGACCGTTACTCGGACAGAGACAGACAGACAGTCACATACAAAGAGACACACAGACAGACAGAGACAAAACACCTAAGCACAGACACAATGACAGGCAGACAAAGACTAGCATACAGCATTAGACAGAGAGAGATACACATACAGACAGACATTCTTAAGAGTAATGTGGCCAGCATGCTTGCAATCATACACTACCGTACAAATAAGTCGCCTGCAGCCATCCGACTTTTATGCTATTACCCAACATCTAGACCTCTATATAATTTTTCCAGATTATTCCAGGCTCTGTGACCAACAGATAGCACTTGAAAGATCACACAACTGTCTGGCAATATGCAGGCCACATTACTTGTGTTTTATTCCCAGACAATGTGCACCACGTTCAGGGTTTGAATCCAGGTGCAACAGATGAAATTTCTTATTCAAGCCAAGCAAACTTTAATGTGTCAGTCCGTGCCTCAGCCAATATATCCATCATCCACGGGACCAGGTCTCTGAAGAACAGCTATTCCAAGTCATGCACGAGAGAGAGACATGATTAGCTGTTATCACTGCTATCTGTTATCTGCTATCACCACTATCACTGTACAAGTGCATTTGCACTGGAGGGCATGACCTCACCATGAAACCAGCATAAGGTCGTCTTTACCTGACGTTACCCTCTCATGATATCTCCTCAAAGATCTAATCTAATCTAAAAACTTCCCTAGAGCCGTTACCAAAATGCCTAAGGCTTAATTCGATGGCCGCTTCAAGTCAAAATCACAGTCAAAAATCATGGACTGTTCGAGAAGCCGGGTCGAATCCCGATAGGTCAGAGAAACCAGAAGCCGGGGTACGGTGAGTAGGCAAGTTGGAAGAGATGTGTCTCAGGTTTAGACTTGAATGGCATCAAAGAATTGGCAAATGGGACTATCCTAGCTTGATATGGCACCAACACTGGAATAAACTTCCTATGTCGTAGAATCAAAAATACATATCTCTGTGTTTGTGTGACTTTCTGTATGACTTTCTTTGTGGTTTAATGTCAGTGTGTGTATGTCTGCCTTTGTAACTGTCCCTCTTCCTTTGTTTGTCTGCTTTGTTATGTGTTTAATTGTCTGTGTGTGTGTTTGTCCATGTCTACGATTCCTTGCTTGATGGACAAATGGCACGTGAACAAATGCATTACTTACTTACTTACTTTGAACCTTCCAGGGATTTTTGTGACATCTTCTCTACTTCCCACTCAGTCAGGGTAAAATCCGATTATTTCTGGTGCAGGGTGTCAAACCCATAAACCCCCTTAGATAAGTCCACGGCACTGGAAGTCAAAGGATGAGGTGCACTGATAATTTTGGAAAGCTGGGGAAAAAACATAAAAATTAAAGCCTGTAAACTATGGCTGTAAACTGCATTCCAGTGGCACTCAACATGCTTTTAGTTTGGCCTTGCCCATAATTTGGAACAACAATCCTTTATCAATCAGGTCTGCTCCATCAATTTCATCCTTCAAGTGGCAACTTAAAACTTCTCATTTTGTTAACTCACCTATCACCTAGTCTTTCCTCCTTTGCTATTGGCTGTCTCCCTCTGAGCGACCGACCATGCCTCTGATTCAAGTTTTTTTTAATACCTGGCACGTTAATCTCTTAATATTTATAATATTCATTCAAAAAGCCCATGTCCTCTCTCTCTCTCTCAATTGAATGGCTACGCATCCTAGAAGTGCTCTTTTGATTCCGTAATAATGACAGTCATTCTGTTTTATGCTCTCATCAACGATATTTTCACTGAAGCAGAAATACAGCGATGGTAATCCAACGAGAGGATGCTCTTTTGACCTTTCAACCTATTTTGGTGCTCAGTTTATGATTCTGACAGAGATGGCAGGCTGAGTACTGTATGGAAATCATGGTCACCCACCCAAATAGTAACTGCACTTAAATTTACTACTTTTACTGTGCTTGCCAGCATCATATGCATAGCGCCAAGCCATAGTTTCATAAGAGGCCTGTTTTAACATCCAACATCTATTCACATTTTGGTGAATAAGACTGTACCCTGTGTACAGTTCTTTAATCAAAGAACTCCTGAAATTTACTTGTTCATAATTTTCAACACTTTGTCATACAATAGTTTTTTATTAATAGTCAATATCTATTTCACGGCTTTAAAATTTCAAATATTGTCAAAGAAGATCTACATTTTCAAGATTTACATTTCACCAAGGTTCTCTAGTTAAAGCCAATATTTATTCAGATTATTTTTTTATTTATCAAAACCCATTTTCACATATACTCCTTTTGAAGGATAGCGATGAAATTTGATGATAGCTTTGTCTGCGTCCAAAATATGTTCATAATTCTTCAAACTATTTTCAACAGTTCTTTATCAACACCTGATATTTATTTATTTGTACGGAACATTTATATAGCGCCCCTTCAAGAAAACTACTCAGAAGCGCTCCCAAACCAACCTCGGCAAAAGAGAATAGTCTTAAGAGAAGAAGGATAAAGATATAAGATATCCAATATCCATTTACAGATTTTGAGAAGGTTGGTAATGGAATTTTGTTTTGGCATTTGTTTCTTATTTCATACACAAAAAAATCTGTTCACAATACTGATACAAACTGCAAGAGAAATTTTTTTATTGCTACCACTGAAATGCTAGATGAGAAGCAGTTCTTATAACAGAAGCAGTATTTAACTGACTCCAAAATTTTTTTTAGAGCAATGTTACATCAGCCTTGTAATGTAAGACAGATACAAACTGCAAGAGAAAACGTTTCTGTCACAAACGTTAAACTGTTAATAAATTTTACAGTAAATAAAAAACTGATTTCATCAGCTAAAACTTAACTACCAGCCTTAAAATCTGTAAATAAAAGTGAAAACTATTAGTTCTTCTTTCATATCCAACCATAAGTGAACTTTCTACTACTGTTAAACTGGCCAATATCATGAAAGAAAAAATACAGCAAGTAAATTGAAAGAATGTTTTGTCAAATAAAATATAATCTTCAGTCTTCCTCAAACCGTCAGTGAAAAGGGATAAAGTTCCAAGTTGACCTTTGAATTCCACCAGTGAAACCGAATACAAAGCTAAGTGGAACTTCACCATCAACAGTTTAAACATTCGGCCAGCAACACCTCGGCTAAAAACCTGTTATTGGAAAATACCTACGCAATGACTCGAGATGCCAACAACTATGAAAGGAATGCCTTAAAATGCTTACATGATTTAGCGGGTCGAATACGGTCCAACTCCTGCGTCAAATAAAACAGATGTCTGGCCAGTTTTAACGGCGCCCTAAGTAATTTCAGCCGACAAGCGTGGTCAGCCTACACAACCCCTCTGCCTACTGACCAATCAAACAATGAAAGGTGTCAGGTGTCAGCCGAACTGACCAGAGACTGACCACATGGTGCTGGACGCCGTTCTCTGATGCTAATGGGGTTCTTAAACGATACGCGCTGCCCATATTTGCAAGGGGCTGTGTCTTGAATTTCACAGCGGGGTTATGCGAGCCCGATTGAAATTCCATCTGGATTCTAATACTTATTTACACAAAGTACTACGACTTTCCCTGCAAGGGGCCATAATCCTCAAGCCTCATCTTCTAGCAGACACCCTCGTGAATAAAATCTATAGACTGCCTATTTAGACTCCTTTGTCTCGTAAGTCTCAAGCATATGCTCAAACTGCACCCATAAAACCCTAATCTCTCTGGTTACTTTATTCAGAGTCAATTTTAATCAAAGTTTAGCTATTTCAAGTCAATTCTATTCATTCCTAAGTATTCTAAAACAGCTAAACAAGCATCTAATTATTCAAATCACTTCCAGTATCTCTACCTTCATGACTAACTCCTGCACTCTCTTCACTTCACTTATTAGTTGTGAAGTTCACTTTTACCTCAGCCAAAATTTATTACAAATTAGCACAGCCCATCCTTCGCTTGCCTTCCCACAAGTTCTTTTCAAACAATCCTCACTGGATTACACTTTCAAAAGTTTCAGTTTTTAATACAGAATGAAACCTTCCAGAGCTGCACAACATGAATCCTTTTGCATAGTCATGAAGCACAGACGTGCTCAGAGCATGTTAATATGCATGAAACTGGACAGTTGTACCCTAATAACATATAGTACCATATTAATGAGAGAAAAAATTAATTCAGTACTGAATTAATTAGTAGTAATGTCTTAGTGAAGCAGCCTCTGTCGCAGATTCATAAATACTCAGTGATTAGTGCCACTTTACTCACCGTACGCAAAACACTGAGCATAAGTAATACCACAGATTGCATACAGTTCGAACCTAATCATTACTTTTAAAGATGAAATAATCCATCACAATTCTCATTAGCAACACTTCATCATGGATTCTACTTACTTATTTACACCAATACTAAGACTTGCATTAACTCATACAACAAGCCAATAAAAATCACACAAACATACAGCACATGGCCTGTGTTACTCATTGCATGTGTATTAGCTTTAGCATAAAGAGAACATACTCATAACCCAATCATTAACTTTAATTAAAACAATTACTTAATTACAGGACTATTTAGCAACATTTCATCAAGAAAATAACTTGCAAAAATTCATGCAGTAGGCCTACAATTTATACCCAGTGACCCTATAGTTCTCTGGCTAATGTAAATAAAATAAATGTAAACGTTTTTCCTTAGCGACCTTATGGCCTCGACCCTGCTCATTTTTCAGTGAACTGATCGGGTGAGATCCTTCACCTTTGCTGCCCGTCTGAATGGGTGCCACACTATTTGAAGTATACATGGTCTGCTTTTGGTAGCCAAATGGGAGTAAATGCAAATGTACATGTTTTTCTATAGTGACCATACGGTTTCGACCTGCTCATGTTTTCACTGAACTGATCCAGTGAGATCCTTCCTTACTGAGCACTGCTCGTTTGAGTAGGTGCCAGGGTATTTAAAGTCGCAGTGTACTGGACGTGCTAGTCCCAGATTCAAATCTCTGAAATAGGTGACCTATCAGTATGCGAACTGGCACAGAATATTAATTGTAATCCCAAGATTTCTACAGCGTCCAATGAAAGCCATGTCACGGGGACAAGCTTATTCACAGGCGCTCAGTCAAAGCAGGATGTGACACAGAACGGTTGGTTACTTATATCCTAAAATCTCTACTGCTTTCAACCAATAACAATGTAAGTTGAAATTTCTGTGTATATATTTCCGCTTTTCTGGAGTTATTTGTACCAATTGCTATAGGTAAAAACTGAAGCCTTCAAAAGACTGAGAAAACCACCCCAAAGAACAGTTAGACTGAATTAATTCAGGTAAAATAAACAACATCCATCTCTAAAAATACCCTGTTCAAGGTATTTTCTAATCACTTACCTTTTCAAATTATCAGGTATTTGCCAATCACTCCACCTTTTCCAATTTTCTGGTATTTGCTAATCACTTACCATTTACAGTAAACAAGCTCTTCAGTCTAAGTTCTTAGCATTTCAATACTAAAATGCAATATGGTATGAAGTTATGAGGCATTTACCTACACACGAAATACGTTCATTTTCGAATGCTGCGTTAAGTTAAGGCTAAAAAAGGAGAATAGGTACTTCACATTCTCACTCAAGCAGCACACACACAAATACACACTTAAAAGTACTGGACATCCATTAGAGCCTTCACTGCGTACTTCTTGACTTCTGTTCAAAGCCGCTACTGGGCAAAAACACGCTACTGAAGTGGACAGGGTCTGGTACTGAAAAATTCAAACAGCCAACGACCGACTCTCAAAAATGACTTTGAACATCGGGTCAAGCATGTTGATCGAGCTGAAAAGTTCTGAGTCGCAAAAACTGCCAGATCAACTTCACGTGCCGACCTGAAAAGTTGAGCCTGATCAGACCTGTAAGGTTATTTGGGAACTGGGTCACCCTTAAGATTTTCTTGAGTAGCTGAAAAATGCACCACTGCGGTTATGTAGGTCCAGTGCAAGGTCAGTAGCTCTTTATTACAACTGTAAATGCAAATTTATGTAGCTTCACTTGAAGATAAATTCCAGATGGAGTGGAAAAATATTCTATAAAAGGAATAGCTAAGCAGTTCTGGAATATCTGATCTTCATAGCACCTTCTCTAGAAAACAACTCAGTAAAGATTATCCATTCCAGAACAATCCACTAATTTTTGTATTCCTAAGGGATCATAACTACACACCTTGGGATAGAAAAACAGTATTAATAATAACAGTAGTAGCAGTACTAATAAAAAAATAATCCCTTGGCCTTGAACTATGCTCCCCGTGGAGTTCAACAAATATATTCGAAAATTGCAGGTAAGCTATGTACATCATCATCATCATCATCGTCCGTGGGCTCAGTGCCCGTTGGTGTCAATCGCATGTTTCACCATCCATCTCCACCTGTCTCTTTCCAGTGCCATTCTGCTCAGCTCGTATATGTCCATTTCGCACCAGTCTGTGATGTCATCTAGCCACTCCCTGCACGGTCTTCCTCTAACCCCTGTTCCGTCCATGATCCCGAAAATGGCTTGCTTGATGAGTCTGTCATCTCCCATTCTGCATACATGTCCGAAGAAATTCAGTTTTCTCTCCATTATCACCTGCTTGATGTTTCTTGTGTTTCCTACTCTTTTTCGCACCTCTATATTTGTTATTTTCTGCTCCCATCTGATGTGTAGTATTCTCCTGTAGCTATGTACACTATTCATAAAAACTACGTTGAACAATACTCGTAAAAATACCAGAACTGAGCAATCGACTGATGTGCTTTTTTGCTTAACCAAAATTAGAAGCAAATTAATGAACAATTCTAAACGATGTTGCTTAAAGTAATATTATTATTTATTTTTTGCCCGAGGTATCTACGAACCCTCGGTACCTATAAAAAGACTTATTATTATTATTATTATTACTACTATTACTACCACTACTGCTACTACCACTACTACTATTACTATTATTACTATAGCGCCTTCCAAATATGCCTTACAAAAGCATTACACACATGGATATCTAACAATGATTCATTTTATCATAAATATTAAGTAGGTGCAATAATCATTAGTATAATTATCATACTCGTTAGAATTTTAATAATTATTGCAGCAGCAGCAGGGGAGAAATTTTGAATTTCTTTAATATTCGGTTGCTAATAGGACTTCAGAAACAGTTTTATGATCAAAGCCGCCAACAATAACATCAGTTTTATTGCGGCAATAAGTCGTCTCAATGCGGGCCAGCAAATTAGGCCAAAGTTTATTCAATAACAAGGTTAAAGGTTAACCCATGAGTCAGATTTAAGTGTCCGTATAAATACCCTCAGTTCCCGCGTATGTCTTGTGTTTTGCATCTGATCCACTCTTCGAATTCAGTGCTCTGTTTAGATGCTGCGAAGTGCAAACAATATTTCATTTCTGCATTTATTACGCGCTACTATCTAATGACTAACCATCAATCGAATGCGTCGAACAATAGTGAGTGAAGGACTTGCTCAAGGTCCGTACACAGTAACCATCTCACGAAGGCTTGAACCCCCACTCTCCGGTCGGCCTCCCTTGGACTCCTGACTGTCCCTCGTATGCGCACTGCAACAGCGCAGTCTAGAAGCTTTGCCTATCTTGGACCTGATAGCTGGAATCGCCTTTCCCGACAGCTGCGGCTCGAGCTCCTCAGTTTGTCCCTTCCGCAGTTTCGCAAGCGCCTGAAGTCTGTATTATTTGACAGTGGTCTCACTGGTTCGGGTCGGAAGCGCCTCTGGTGAGTCTGTTCTTGAAGTGGCGCTTTATAAATGTCCGATTACAATTACAAGCTGAGTGCTCTAACCAATCGGCTACCGTGCCCCATGTATGCATGTATGTAGTACGAATAGCACTTTTTTGTAAGAATATCACAAACTCACTAAATATGGAGATCTACCAGATCTGAAAAATTGCACCAAGACAGCCATGCTCGGGAGTTTAGGCAAGGAAGCACCGCATATCACCATCAAAAACATCTCCCATCATTAACATAAACACAGTTATTCCCTACGGCCCCACACTCATGATCGTATTATTCCTCCAGCTGATAATTTAACGCATAATGTTTTATTATTAGGATTTTGTTTGCACATTAAGTTTTTCTTGTGTTCTTAAGTACTTGTAAATCGATGTGCGATTAGCTATTGGTTAATAAAGAATATACTTACTTACTTACTATACATGCATACATACATGTATCCATGCATATGTGCATGTATTTACATATTAGAAAAGTTTCGATAATGGCATAAAGTGGAGTGTGGAGTAGCTTAATACCCTTTCTCCATCCTGTGACAGTTTTACGATTGCAATTAATATCTGTTGCCAAAATCCCTCCCCCCCCAATATCATCCAAGTCTGTGCAACAGGGCAGGCTGACCAGCCCCTGCTACTACGAGTGTTACAGGTCAAGACTTATTTCTAAAGCAATATTTCAAACCGTTCACTCTCGACGTTCCTTACTTAGAGATGAAATTTATGCCAAGTGGAATCTGTGTTTGCTCGGGAGCTATGTTTAGGTGAATGTACTCCAGCATTGGTCACATGGTAAGAGAGGACTCACTCTAGAGAACCGTCACTGACAGCAGAATGGATGGGAGGAAGACAAGAGGAAGACCCAGACAGATGCTGCTGGATTGGATGAAAACGGATAGATACAGCGGGTTGAACGAAGAGTAGAGAGAAGAGGAGGGAGAGGACAGGAGAGGAAAGCAAAGGAGAGGAGACGAGAGAGGAGACGAGAGCAGACGAGAGGAGAGGAGAGGAGATGAGGAGAGGAGAGAAAACCGCAAGACAGAGACAAAAGGAAACAAACAGAAAGACAGGAAGAACACAGACTTTCTGTTTAAGATACGGAGACAGACTGAGAGCCAGTCAGCCAAACAGACTGACAGACAGACTGACAGTTATGGGATCATCGATGACACGAAAAAGCAACTCACACTCGATGCGTCTCACATCTAACCATTGCAAAACAGTCCTACCTACAATCTCTCAAGAGTCACTTACCTGGCAGGTCAAGAGTCCATGGGTCAAAGGTCAGGCAGATTTTACAGTCAGGCTGAGAAACTAAAGCCACGAGTCAATTGTGTCAAATTTAGAAAAATAGGACAGAATTCAGCTACTCTGCCCAATTCTCACATATAACATTAAAATCTGATATTTTGGTTAAACTTCGAAAACCAGTAAACATTTCATGACACTTCGGCTACTCTGCCCAAGTCTCAGACATAAGATGGAAATCTTTATAACTGCGATAAATTTATAAATAAAGTAGGTTCAAATTCACTACACTCTGTCCAATTCTTACTCATAAAATTCAAATCTTGCAGCTGGGCTAAATTTAGGAAAAAAGGGCCAAAATTCAATACACTTGGTTGCTCTGCTCAATACTAATAAAATTTTAATATGACAACAAGGATAAACGTAGAAAAAATGGGTCAAAATACATAAGGCTATGCGTCACAATTCTTACTAATAAAATTTAAATATAACACCTGCGTTAAGTTTAGAAAAAAGGCCAAAATTCACAGCCTCGTAAATTCGACAAGAAATTAGCTGAGCCTCTGAGCCTGAAATGAATGTCAAGAGCAGGAGGCCTCCTTAAAATGAATCATTTGGCTGTTTTAATAGGTTATAAATCTTCATAAATAAAGTATGTCTGTCTGTCTGTCTGTCTGTCTGTCTGTCTAGATCAGTCAAATGCGTAAATAGTTGAAATCTGAGTTTATAATGCGGGTCTGCTAAGCACCTAGCCCGTCAGTGTCATCACCTGTCACCGAGGCCCCTTACGTAATCAAAATCTGCCACTTTCCCGGATTCAGCGGCTGACGTAATCATCATCGGGAGGAGGTCGACTGGATGGCCCGTTGCTAGGCAACAAGGCATACAAAAATGGCTAGATCCAAGCCAAGCACAGGAAAACAAGCAGATGGACAGACAGACAGATAGGCAGATGAATGAAAGACAGAGAGGTACATGGAAAAACACAGACAGACTGCCAGGCAGAGAGTCATACAGACAGACAGACTACCAGATATCCAGACAGACAGCCAAACAGACAGACAGTCACAATGACAGACAGACAGGCATTAAACACAGACTGCCAGACAGATAGGCAGGCAGGCAGGCAGGCAGGCAGGCAGGCAGGCAGGCAGGCAGGCAGGCAGGCAGGCAGGCAGGCAGGCAGGCAGGCAGGCAGGCAGGCAGGCAGGCAGGCAGGCAGGCAGGCAGGCAGGCAGGCAGGCAGGCAGGCAGGCAGGCAGGCAGGCAGGCAGGCAGGCAGAAGACAGAGACAGTTTATGCTGATTTACCAAATAATAAGACCAACAGATATACACACAGATACACAGATAGACAGACATGGTCATTTAGAGACACACAGACAGACATAAACTATCATTTAGACAGAGACACACACAGACAGACAAACTTTCATGTAGACAGACACAGACAGACATGTGGTCATACAGACAGACACAGATACAGACAAAAATAGATAGTATGGGGTAAAGGAAGAACAGCAAATCCAGTTGCGTAATGGGGACTTCTGCCCCCTTCATCCCCATCTGTAAACTCTTCCCACCAGACAAAGGGACCAACACCACCCCCTCGCCTGCACAGGGCAAACTGACCACTGGTCACTCACATGATTGACCAATGGTAATTTATATGTCTGGGGGCGTAATTACAGGCAGCGAGCCCAGATGGGTAAAATAAGGGTCAACGTACACAGTGACCCAGTAATGAGAAAGACTCCTCTAATCAACGGCAACTGAACACGAAACTCGTACACATAACACCAGCCCCCGCCACCACCAGCGCTCGCGGTCTTCCGTCCAGTTACCACTTCGGAGATGTCCATGGGAAAAAGGATGTTATTTTAAACTCGTTGACCGGTTAAACTGTTCTAATGTAACCATATTATATGAGGCTCTGGGGTATAACTGGACTGACACCTCACAATCCACCCACCCACCCACCCTCCCACCCACCCACCCTCCCACCCACCCACCCACCCTCTCCCGCTCTCATAAAATAAATACACCCCTTGCCAGTGACCCTTCCGAGGGTAAAATACAAGTAGACATTCCAAAATAGCATATTAAATTTAGTATGCAAAAATCATGGAAACTCCGAAGTTGAATTAACTTATTACACAAAATAATTATTAAAGATCTGATTACTCATATTATTCACATATAATCATGTTAAATGATTGACATAATGTTGAAATTAAACTGTAAACTTTTCTAATTATGAATACACATACATATGTATGGGCATATGTAATTAATATATACATATATAGAAATATATGTGTATAAAGGTGTATGTATGCATGTTTGTGTGCAACTGTGCATGTATGTATGCTTACTTGTGTTTGTGTGTTTTTGTGTGTGTAAATGCATGCATATATGTATGTATATATTGTTGTGTGCTAGTCTTAACAAAACGCAATAAACTCGCTTGGGTAGAGATAAAAAGTATATTTACTCGTGCAAGAGGTTTTAGCACAACACAAAATCACAAAATACCTGACATCAGACCGAACGTCGACGGCTGTTTAGAAGCTACAAGTCGAAGTCTTTACATCAGCGAACAACTCGAACACAAAACCTCGCAGGTTCCTCCTACAGACGGAGGACCTTTACATCAGCTCGGAAAACGGAGTCTTGGTGACTAACAGGAAACAGAGCCTCGACGGACTCAGCCTATCTTAACTAGCCAAGCTCAGTCAACTAACAGAAACTTCCCCTTTTATAGGGATTCTGGGGTTACGCCCCCCAAAGAGACGGCCCATCCTTCAGTCATTCCTTGAAGAGACGGCCCATCCTTCCGTCACTCCTTGCCTCCAGGTCTTCCGTGTGGGCCGACTCTTACAATATGTATGTATGTATGTATAAAATGAACATTCATGTACCTATCTGGTCAATTCAATTCTGAAGTAGAAACCTTCTAAACTACTACACAAAATGTCTAAAAGGTCTGAAACAAGCAGTGGCCTAACCTAAAATTTTGCCGCCACCCATAGGATTATCCAATATTAATGGGCCCTTACCCTAATAAGCCATGGATTTTAGCTGAACAGTCAAATTACCAACATCTGCTTCCCTTTGGAACCTACAGTAGCACCTTAAATGGGGTGGTGCCCATTCAAATGGGGCAGCGGTGGTGTAAATTTTCACCCAATAAATTTATAGAAAAATGAGCAGGGTCGAGGCCTTATGGTCTCGACAGAAAAACAGGTACGTTTACGTTTACAGTTAGGCTTCTGGCCTCAAGATCGGCTGAAAATCATATACTGAGCCTGATTTGCTGACGCAGTGCATAAGACTTCAATAATACAGATGTATAGTGTTGAAACCCATAAACCATTATATATTGTAATGTAATGTATGTATGAAAAACGAATATAATCACGCATTTGCACAGCGCTTTAATAAGCACAAAAAGCAGCCAGAGAATTTCTCCGCCACTACATCGGGTGGTGCCAGTCTCAAGTCTGGATTAAGGAGGAGGGCGACGTCAACGGCCTTTGATGCCATAAGACATCGTTAAACATTGGAACTACCACTACAGAGAATTTCCAATCTAGCTGTGCAAATATGGCAGAAAAGATGCAAGCATTTGACAATACAATTAGATTTAATGTGATCCGATTTGATCAGATTTAATGTGATCAGATTATGTGATTAGATGTGATTAGTGGCACCAGGGCCTATCAGAGGGGGTGAGGAGGCCAGCAGAGCCATATGGCACAGGTCTCACATAGAGAAGAGGCCTCAGATCTGAAAGGCCCTGAGTGGCGCTGTGATTAGATGTAACTGTTCAGCGAAGAAAATAATTAAGATGCTGATGATGACCACGACGCCGACGATGATGCTGATGATAATGACGACAATGATCATATGGTATTATTGCTTCTTGGTTTGTTATCATGTCCTATCAGCAACAACAACAAAAACAACAACCGGCCCCTAGCAAACATATCCGCGCCTCTGATTCAGATGTTCTTACATTTCATTCGTTAAAAGTATTTTAATAAATAAACAACAATAATATTATTAAGTTAAGTTGAAAATTACGGCATTAAAGCTTCACAAATAAGGAATCAAGCCCACATTACTTTAATCTGCTGGTGGTAACAGTAGCCCACAGCTGATAGAAGTTTAACTAACGATATCAGGAACGATGGATTTTAACGGTAAATCAGTGATGATTTTATTGCTGTTGAGTCATGAACACTTACCAAACTAAAAATGCAAATATTGCACTCGAGGTTGTGATTAAAATTCGTATAATTATGCGAATTTCAGTGAGTGGTTCATACGAACTGACGACGATAGCAATGACGCTCAACGACGACGCTGATAAAACCGCTATAACCAAATGATCGTAACAGCCAATCACAAAACAGTTTTTAAAAACACAGAAAAATCATACCTCAAAATCAGTAAACTGCATAAAGGCGGAAATTTTACGGTCGATTAACTTTCGCAAACATTTTTGTCAAGTTTTGACTGTAGTCAGAGCGTCAAACAGCCTCATTGGCTAAGCATGAGCTGATAGCATTCTGCTTTGGCATCATGTCTAAATGGCGTTTTTCGACTGCTATCTCCTACGTTTCGCATTACATACTGGTCAGTCTCAGCTACGTCGGAAATGCACCGAGGCGACCCAAGTGGTCAGCTAATGACCACGTACGCAGCATCTTGCCCACCGGCTGCAGCAGCCAGGAGTTAACTTCAACCTCAGCACCCTACCCCTCGGACGACTAGCCCGACACCCCTCAACTGGACATTCAAAATGGACTGGTCAGTGATCGACTACTGCGGGATTCCTGTAATCCGAGGCCCCCCAGGGGTGACGGAGTTTGGATGATGGCCTCTATGTGCCTTGCGGTCCGAAAGAGACAAATGCACCTAGTCTTATAATGCAAAACTCTAAAAATCTAAGACTACGGATAGCGATCAAAATAACGTTAATGATTCAGTTATAATCAACACTAACAGTTAACTACCCATTCTTAGCAATGTTTACCACACCACGTGCATTATATTCGTTCGCCGTGGTTATTAATATATTACGAGGAGTCATCGAGTGCAGGCGAGTAATTAATCCGCGCACAGAACTTGCTTTGCCAAAAAATTTTATAGCGCCATGCCTTTGACTAAGTCGGGTTTAATGTTCGCCGGGCAAACAGACCGGGCGTCGCCGGAATCGCGTGAAAAACGCTGTAAAAATCGTCCGCAGAATGGAAGATAAGAAAGCGAACGGTCCCTGCGGCGAGACGCATTTTGCGTCCATTTTGAATTTGCACTCATTCTGTAAACAAGAGATCCAGCAGTGAATTCATTCGTCTTATGCAACCCTTACGCCGGTAGTTAAGTTCATCCAAGTCGGTTAGTCGGTCGATTTGTATTGCGCCAGCTTTCTGGTACAGATTGTTATTATCCGCGACAAGTCCGTATTGAAAGTTCGCGCGGTGCTTGAAACTGATATCGACTTACAGTGATACGCGTTTATCGTCTGGTGATCTGGCAATAAAACTTGTTACTTCGAATAAAGGTCGCCATTAATAGAATTTATTACTACTAATAAAGGTCTTTGCAAATATAAATTCATGTATTTTAAATAACTCGGGTTAAATGGAATGTAGAAATTTATTAAGGCTACTTACGTATATAGGAATTCATAATAGGCGGGGGTGTCGAAATCTGAATTTTAATCATTCGGTGAACGTCATGAATATTAATCATGTGATGAGTTCCCGATTTATACCTGGCAGCGCCAAAGGGGATTTTATTGCATCCTCCTTTTCAGAAGGCAGAAGCAGGAGCAGCCCTTAAACTAGCCCCGAGGGACAGCCCTGCGTATAAAGTGTTAGCGACTTTATTTTCTTAGCCTCAGCCTATAAGTGCGGGTGGCTAGCCCTCTCCCTCGGCGCCTGACCTTCTCACCAACAGTGTACGGTCAGTGTACTCTATAGTTCGCTAGGAGGCGCAAGTGAAGTAGAAATCTGGAAAGGTGTTCTGCCATGATACGGATTTGAACCCCGACCTCTGGTGTTGATAGTCTAATACGCTAACCACTCGATAGCGTCGCCGCGGGTGGGGCAAAGGGAACAACTGCCCCATTTCTGCTTAGGCTGGGTCTTGGGATTCATGAAAATCCGGCGAGTTTCGGGTAGTGACCCTTATGCGGAGAGAAAATACCGTAAGCACGCCCCCAAAAGTACGAAACTTGCCGTCTGTCATGCGGTCCGTGCGAACCGGCATCCTCTTGACGTACGCGTTAACCAATGTAGCTAACCATGCCAGGTGTCGATGATGCGTGGCTACCAAATACCTGCAGATCTGATCGGTTCAAAGCAAAGTTTAACCCTTTAGGCGCCACATAAATACCTATGCACATACGAACATGGCCAAATAGAAAGACAACAGAGTTTCTTGTAAGTATATGGATTTAATTTTTAAACAACCCTTAAAATAATGTAACAAAATGCTGGTACTAGCATACACCAACTGACAGTTTTCACACACGGAAAGGCATATAGTACACAGATGTACATGATTTACAACCTCTTAAGGCATAGTCCATACAATTCAACAACAAAGGGAGCGAAGGCATTGCCCCAGATTAATTTATTTAACTGGCAGTTATAAATTTACCATGACGCCATATAATGCAACCACATACACCTGCCTACAGGATGCTTGAACCCCACAAGACTGCGAGAACATACTGAGCCGAGTCTCATGTCGGGATGGATCTAGAATTTGAATTTGGGGACAGGCAAAGTAATATCAGGGTCACAAAAATAATGAGGAAAAACATCAGCCTGCCAAGTTTAGGGGTTGGGGAAGATGCATGCGTTAAGCACGTTGTCTTCTGTTGCCTGCCCTAAAACCAAACCCAACTGACTGAGTTGTCAAGTATGTGCAAAGTAATGGTTCTGAATGTTGCACATGAGTAAAGTAAAACCTTACTGTAGATCGGGTGTAATGAGTATATGAGTAAAAAGTAAAACCTTCCTGTAGCATCATAGTTGGCAGCCATACCCAAGATCGTTACATCGAGTACAAAGTCTGCAGATACATTTTTACACAGATTGTATCTCCAAGCATGTCAAACTAGAATTACTAGCCACAAGATATTACCACCATAACGTTGTAACTAAATACACAGTAAGTGTCACAAATATGCACAGAACAAGATTTCACAGTATGGCAAATTGGCACATAATATCTGTTTTGATATGATGAACAAATTATGAAAAATGAAAACTTTGATAATAGCATGACTGCAAACAGTTTATGTAGTCAAGTGATTTAAAGTTCTTTCCTACATTTCTAGACAAACAGCTGAATCCCTAGCACAATTTCAAATTCACATCCCAGAATAAGTGATCACATCTCACTGTAAATGTTCAATAGGGTGACAGTATGGGCCGGTACCGTAGACCATCACCTTTCTAAATTGTATTGGTGACGAAACAGACAGTTGTATTGGCGACTTAATTTTGATTTGATGAGTAAAGACACTTATATTTACAAAATGTACTTAAAAATATGAAACTGCAAAGCATATAAGATCAGTTTTGAAAACATAAAAAATTATATTACATATGAAAAGCAAATGTGCAGTAAAAAACAAAGAGCAGATCTGATTCAAACCAAACACGATAATCTTCCAGATGAGTAGGTAAACACCGTGATACACACATTTGAGTTCTCAAAAGGTAGTCCATAAATTTTGATATACTCGGATTCTGCACAAGCAGTTAATAAACTAATAAGCACTGAGTTAAAGCAGTTGATAACAAAAGCATAAAAAATGCTACATAAACAAATCCGTACAAATGAAAATTACTCCGTATATTACCAATTCCTTTTCACAATTTATACATTATTTACCAAAACTTATCATTTAACAATTCATTTTGATTTTCTCTATAGCTTTAGCACATGACTTGCTTTATGGAATTACTATCTGGCATAACCACTGGTATCCATTCAACACAATTTCTCTGTAAGATACCGAACACAATTTCTGCAAATTTTTTAAACCCTGCTTTAACAATAAGGTAGTAGCTGATGAGATGTTTAGAACAAATAAACCATAAAAACGCATCCTGATGAACAATTAGCAATAAACGTTCTTGTCAAGTACTTGAGTTGCTTCAGGAACAACAAAGTACCTATGGGGCATGGTGGCCGATAGGTTAGAGCGATCAGCTTGTAATGCAAAGAGTATGGATTTGAGTCTCCCTTGAGGCGATTACTGTTTAGGGATCTTGAGCAAGTCCTTCACTCACAATTGCTCAGTGCCACCGACTGATAATTAGTCATTAGATAGTGGAGCTTAATAAATGCAGAAATAATAATAATTACACATAGCTAATACAAACAAGCTTGTCATTTATGGCATTAAGAAATTTCTGCAATTTACTTTACAGCTACATGTACGTTACATAATCATATAGTGGGCCAGTGCAGTTGTTTTGTTTTGGACCAACAGTCAAATCACAGCTGGTGAGTATTAAATCTGTATAATTAACATTTTAAAAAAGCATTTGTTTAAAATTCTTGTCAGCCAAATGATGTTTGGAACTAAATTCTACGTGAAAATGTTCACCTTAAGACGCACTTGTTTAGATCATTTGGAAAGACATGTGACCAGCGCTTTTGAGAGATGCTTGAAAGGTGCTATATAAATGCTTGTTACATTACATTACAGGCAGTTGTCATACCATGTAACTCAATAAGCTCATGACAGCCCAGCCTCAGAGGGCCATAAAGCTAAAATGCCTCTAATAATAATAATAATAATATTTAATAAAAAATAATTTATTTGATCCTATGCTAATAATTTACATTTTGAGGGATCATTTCTATTTCAGGTTTCAAATAACAACGATAATTACAATGAAAATAATAAAATCCATTCAGCACTTCAATGCATTTGCTTTTTGCAGCAACTTCTCCACAGAAAAAAATCAGTGAAGATTAACCATTCAACAACAATGCTCACCTAATTTTTGTAATCCTGAGGGACCATGTATACCTCATGCAAAAAAGTAATTAAGACCAAAATTGCAGCAGGAACAAATTTGACTAAGCAAAGAAACAAGATTTCGTCAATCGATGCTAATCCACTGATACTAATCCACTGATGCAGATTTGTCGCTGCTAATCAAAGACACGGTTTTTGCAGACCAATGGAGCCAGCAGTGACCAGAAGTAGAGCAAGAGGCAGACCCAGCTGGACACGATCTTCACCCAGACGGCTGCCTCGCTTCCATTCAGGGCAACACGTTCTGTGTTTGGCCTGACAAAAACAACAACCTTGTCTTATACATCAAACCAAGTCGTGTTTTAATCCCTGAATCTGAATCTAAAAACGAAGGAGCAAATCTACTACAGGAATCTATGTTTACTGCTGATACAGACATGCAACAAAAGAGTAATTACCAAACTGCACCTTCTCATTATTATTATTATTACAAAGATTTTTAAAGCATGCAAAGACACACAGAAATGCGAATCAGAGGCGCGGTTAGTCAGTCACCAGATGAAAACAGTTAGATATCGAGGAGTCTGAAAGCCAGTGAGAAATAGTATGATATGATTATCATTAATTCGTAACTTTTTTAGCACCAGAGTCTAATGCACAAGGCATCAACTCACGGTGCACCAAAACCAACCCGCAACCTGGTCGACATCCCAACGATCAGCCCACTGAGAGACAGGCAGCTAGAGGTACCTTACCATAACTTATCTTAAAAAGTAAAGCTCCCATGTCCCACGCTACTGACAGACCATGTTGTGCTATACCTCACCTTACCTTGCCATACCATTCATAATCTTTACCACACTCTTCTCAACACATTTTCTCTTACCTTACCTTACCTTACAATGCCTTATTATACCTTACCTTACCATACCTCATCCTATGGTTATCCTTACAGTACCTTACTTTACCAACCATACCTTGCCATATCATACCTTATCCTACTGACCATAACATACTATACCTTATCCCAAAGTGACAAGTGGTGGTAACATACCTATACCAGTGAGTGAGCGTCATCATGATGAAAAGCGTCGCCACAAGAAACATGAAGTGGAAGAAGGTGTAGCTGTATGTAACTCCCTCCTCTTCATCGTCCCAGACAGTCTGACCTTTGCCCTCATCACCAGCCGCAGCACTACCACCTGTTTCAACAACCCCTTAAGAAGATGAATTCTGACTCTGGTTTTTGTTCAAGCAAGTCTTCTACCCATCTGCTCAAGTTCTCACTCTTCGCTTGCACATTTCATATCTCCGATTCACACATAAATATAAAAAGTTTTAAATGTAATAAAATAAATTCATATAATAGGCAAAACCAGGCTTTGATGGACCCTTTTTACCAACTATCTGTGCTTTTGAGGTGAATTCATACATTAACGTGACATAAGTATCTGATTAATAACAATAATATTAATAATTAAATAATGTAATAATAAAACATGTAAAAATAATACATAATTAATAAGAGTAAATATTAGCTAAGAATGAGCACAGCATAATATTCTAGTTCAGCAAAATGTCCCTTCTGAGGAAAATCCCTGTTACTAAATGAACCAGGGATCACGGATACAAGCATTAGGCTTATATTTATTTATTTATTTAAAGCACTTGTAACGCATGCAATGTCAGTAAACCTGAATCTGAGGCGCGGATGTATGTTCGCTAGGGGCCAAGATGGAGTCATGCAAAAGCCAGGATGAAGTAGTGAGTCTTAACAAGTGATTTAAAAGATGATAGCGAGTTTGCAAGACGGGCCCTTTGTGGTAGACGATTCCAAATGCGAGGAGCACAACAGTTAAAGGCACGTGATCCTACAATTGTCCTGAACCTAGATTCTTGCAACAAACCAGTATCAGAAGAACGCAAGAATCTGGGAGGGTGATATGGAGTCAGCAAAGTATTAAGATATGATGGAAGGCCAGTGTTCTGAGCCTTAAAAGTCAAGCATGCAATTTTGAACTTATATGTGTATGTATGCATGTATGTATGTATCTATGCATATGTACACACACACACACACAGATTCAAATCCAGAGTTGTCAGTGCATTACAGAATCTGATCATACCTGAGGCGCTGGCTTCCTCCTCTTTCGTGGGACATCCACGCACTTTGTTGATGGCAGTGTTTCTACTTGATGAAAATCTGTCAACCGTGAAAAAGAAGTCTTAAAAGAACGGTGAAAGGATAACGCACAAGAAGGTAAGTCAGTAGCACAGCCAACTCACAAATCAGACTGTCAGACACGGGATCCACAACTCATATGGCTATAGATTCACAATAACACTAGACTAAGTATGTAAGTAACTAATGCATTGTCAATATGTCACATACGTCCATCAGCTGAGCTAGGAGCAGTCAGCAAATATTTAGCTGACTAGAGGGATATTTCACGTCATCAGTTCTCAACTGACCAGCTTAAATGACCACATGAACAGCATAAAACAAGTGATAAGATTATATGGGTCAAATTTACACCAAACTGAATAAAATCACACCGAAGCCTTTGTTTATCACGACCACTGGGAATCACATCAAGCTCGTCTGAATACAAAGTCTGTTTATGTTGCTGTAGAAAGCCTCCGCGGGCAGCCTCACGCAGACGTGTAGAGACCAACCAGCAAATTCCCACCCAAGGTTGACAGCTAAGGAGTAATCAGAGTAACAGAAATCTGTGGCTTACCCGGCATAAAGAATACAAATGAGGAGCACGACAATTGGTATAACAACATCGTAACTGAACGTCTGGTATACCGGAGCATTGGAACTTGAGGAGGAGCTTTCACATGTCACATTCTGCGACACAATGCAGATGGTCTGAGGATTGCAGCGACTATCTGAAAAAACGTTCAAAACCAAGACCTGGGTTTCATTAGTGACATTGGTTAAAGCGTACGTCAAGGGGTCTCAGGATGTGATTACGTTGGTTCGCATACCAACAGTGGCTTATTTCAGAGATTTGAATCTTGGGCTAGCGTGGTCGTACACAGCGACCTTAAATGTGTGGTGCCCATTGAAACGGGCAGTGGTGGGGATCTCACCCGATCAATTCATTGAAGCATGAGCAGGGTTGAGGTCATACAGTCCCTATATAAAACCATGTACATTTACAATTTACATTATATTTATTTCTATCACACATTAATCAGTAAATTACATGTTGTTTATTCTGCAGATGTGACGGATGACAGCCCTTTTTCTCATCATCCCAGTCATAGCGTTTCATAAGAGCTTTTAAAGATCACTTCTTAACAAAAGAGAAAACCCTGACAGAAGCAGACACATTTTCTTAGTCTCAGCATTCGTGGCCAGCTTCTTCACAACTGCCTGATCTTCCCACTGACATTGTGCGCTCAACATACTCATCCAAAAGCCGGATTTGCCAGGAAGCCAAAGTGGAAGAGAGATTTTGGAATATCTTTCTGTCATAACAATAACTCAAATACGCAGAGAATCAGTCAAAGACAGAGAACCAGTCTCACCTGTTCCACTGGCCATCGATGACCAGGTCAGGTACATGACGTACATGCTGATGAAAGACGACTGGAGAAGACCGGAGTGAGGATTAACTACAAAGCAAACAAAACAGAACAAAACTTACAGAACAAAACTTACAGAACAATACTTACAAAACTTGCAGCTCAAAAAACCTTGCACAACGATTAGACTGTGAAATATCTATACAATAATATGCTTAGACACATTCATCCACATGCGGTTCAATGGCAGATCAATAGGCTGGGAAGGGAGAGGCCAGGATGAAACAAAGTAGAGAGGAAGGAGGGTAGGTAGGTAGACGGGGATGGAGGATGAATACAGGAAAGGAGGGAAGCGCAAGGGAAGCATAGCTAATTATTATTATTATATCTGCATTTATGAAGTGCTACTATCTAATGACTAAGCATCAATCGATGGTGCTGAACAATTGTGAGTAGAGGACTTGCTCAAGGTCCATACTCAATAACCGTCTCATGGGAGGCTTGAACCCGTACTTCCCACGTCACAACCCAAGGGCTCTAACAAGCTGGCTACCATAGCAACAGAGGATTTTCCCCAGAAGGGGCTTTCTTTTACCAAACTAGCAAGCAGATGCTGTATATCCAAAACAGGTTAGTTGGAGAAAAAACAAGAGATTTCAACCAGGGCATCAGTGGCCAAAGACAAACAGGTCTTCTTCCTTTCTTTTCTCTGTGTACTACTACATGGGATGGACCAGAGCACCAACAGAAGCGTCCACAGTACTGGCGCTACATTAATGAAACAAAATGTACAACAGAGATTCATGAGTCATTCAAGACAGAGCCTTATTTAAGATAGCATTCTAATTTAATATCAGACCAAATCTACTCTCCCCCTCTCAGTGTTCCGCAGGCGCCTGAAGACTGTACTGCTCAACAGTGATTTTACTTTTTCGGGTCGGAAGCACCTCTGTTGAGTTTATGCTCTAAGAGGCGCTTTATAAATCTCAAATTACAATTACAATTACAATTACTGCAATCTAATATTATCTGAAAACTTCTGAAGTGCTACTGTAACAAAGCAAAAGGAAACGATGGACATATATTGTTCCTTGCAACCCCTCATTTATTAGCTAATTAATTCATTAAATTACACAACGAAGATAGATTACCTTCTTGGATTTTCGGCAGACAGGAAATGACGGAAACAATAACACAGAAGATGAGATTGATGCTAACGAAGAACTTGTTGATGTGGCAGTCAGAGTTGCTTGCGTAGAAAATGTACAAAACAATGATGATTCCAATGAAGAAGAGGTAGAAGAGAACGGCGAATAAGATGAGTGCCACAAACCAACATCTGTTTTTTGTGTTGTCGTAATTTTCAAGCCAACTGGCGCTCCATCCGTGAGCGAAATCCACGATCAAGATCAACTGGATCAAGATGAAGAGAAAGCCACCGATTGCACCAATGATCATCCAGGCTACGGATAAACACGATATTTTAAAACAGTAAAAACTGCCACGTAATTGCAAATTTGTGTAGCGCCACTACAAAATATAGTCCTCAGACGCACTTCCAACCTGACAACGTGAAACCGTGATTGAATGGAATGGTTTTTAAGTACTAACTGAAAACAAGAAAAAAGGTCTAGAAGATCATATACTCAAAGGCTGCTAGGCAAATTATTATTTCTGCATTTAATGAGAGCTACTGTCTAATGACTAAACATCAGTTGATGGCAGTCAGAAATTGTTAGTGAAGGACTTGCTCAAGATCTCTACAAATCAACCCCACACACCAACAGCCTCTAAGTGAAAAGTTTGGTTAATTCATACTGTCCAGATACAGTGTCCAGTTCGTTAGTGTTAACGGCTGCAAAGAACGCGGTTTTTCATCTCGCTTACCATACTCAAACGTAGGGTCTTTGATGAAAAACGCTCCAATCGTAATACCAACCACGATAAGGATCTTGAAAAACCAAAATCTGAAAATATATTTCTGCCTTTAAATTTCAAAAGACAAAAAAGTCACACTACCGTTCAAGGAAAAAGATTTAAGATTTCAGAACAGTTCTCTTCTGCTTATTAAGCTGAATCGTCAATTCAGAGGTCAAAGTTCACATCCCAAATAGGTGGTAAGATTTTTGAGATTTAACTTAAAGCGATCATCGATCGATGCACTGTGCGTTACAACATTGGCGCCATAGAAGTCATTAGATTCAATTAGATCAGTAAGGTGCTAACCCATTCTGGATCTTCGATCGTGGATCCTTGGATGATTGAACGTTGATCATAATCACCATCAAAAGAAAGAAGAAGCAAGCAAGGCCAAGACAGAGACGATAGACGGCCGGATAGCCAATAAAGAGCTTTGCGACACCAGCTGCGTCTTGACAACTCTTTTCGGTGTTTGTCAGCGTCAGTACAGGCTTAATGGTCGAGCAGAGAGAGTCAACCTGGACACAAACAATAAGTAAATTTTTATGAAAACTGTAAAAAGCAATAACAGTTGCAGCAGAAATTGCAAACAGAACTAAAACTATAATGGCAATTAAGTAATCAAAGTAAAGTATCCCATATCCCACAACTGAGATGTAGGGGAGGCACTCATCTCCTTTTCTTGGCCCTTGAGCAGGCAATGGACGAATCCTAAGGTCCTGGACACGGGGCCAGTCTATCGCAGGACTTGCTGTTTACTTCTCAGCTTACGCTGGTACCAAATCATATCCTGCTTGGTGACGGAGGCAACGTGTGTGCAAACAACTTGCGGAGGGTCGTTACACGGAGTCGAACCCGCATGATCATTGACCAAACGTGTTACCGATAGACCACAGACCACTATGCCACAAACAATGGCAATTACAGAAGGTAACTAGAATTGCAATGAAAATTGCGTTCAGTTAATAAAAACTTTAATGAAAATTACATACAATAATGGGATATTCAGTCACAATCATTTTTGCAAACTGAAGAATTTATAAAGTGCTACTTAAAAGCTAAGTTCAGGGAACCACCTAATTCACAAGTGCTGCACGAAATTAGAGGAGCTGTTATGCTGAGCTGCGTTTAAGCCAAGACAAATGGAAATGTGGCGGGAGGATTTGCATTTCTCAAGGATATATGCGTACAATTAATGAGAACTGCAATGTAAAATCTTCAACTGACCTTTAATAACTGTTCACCAACAGACGGGGCCATGAATATGCAAGCCAAGATGGTTCCCACCAAGAAAACGGCGAGATACGCAAGTCTTGTTGCCAATGAGCTTCGGCACGAAGGCAGACAGGCACAGCACAGACTACAGGCTGCTTGGCCAAAACAGCACATCACCTAGCACAACACAGCACAGCACTTGCCTTTAGTCACAGTCATACAATTGTTTATTACCTTCGAAGGAAACTGAATTTTTTTTACATGATACATACCTTCAGAAAAGCTCCTTGAAGCACTATTGTTCTCATTTTTGAGGTATGTACATGTAAACACCAATGCCACACAGGACTAAGTAGATATCAGTCGATCAATCAATCAATCGGCAGACAGAAATCAAACAATCAGTCAGCAACTAATTCAAGATATGGCGGACTGGTAGTGACCCGAAAAGATAAACTAATACCACTGGTAAGCATATTTTTCAAAGACAAGGTGACGGGAGTGTCATGTAAGACCCATCAAGAAAGTGACCCGATAGTTTACAAAATAGCCTACCCGATGGTTTTACAAGAAAGGGTTGATTCACACTTCCTAATTACGAACGAATTTTAAAACCAATTCGATCAATTCAAATACTTACCGTCCCTATACAGCAGCCCATTTTCGATGTTTCTAAACTTAAAATAATAAGAAACGTAGAATAGTCTAAATTTTGATATACAGGCCTAAAACATTCACGCTTGGCGAGTCACGAATTTCACTCAGCTCTTGTAAACAGACTTAGAGCCAATCAGTATCAACGGTTATTTAGCGCTACAACTTCCTTTCAAGAGACATTTTAAAATTTTTGAGGTGGTAGAACACTACAAAGCATCGATAGACGGTCTCTTCTAGCGTAGTCATGTAAGTAAGTAAGTAAATATGTATGTATGTGTGTATGTATGCATGAAGACTTGATTGAAGAAAGCGGCTTTACTGTATATGCCGCTTACAAGGGTTAAAGCTCAATGTAGCTTACAAGGCAGCCTTACTTTATGCAATGTGGTTGCCATGTGGTTCACATGATCTTCAACTAAGATACCATTGGGTCCTAATAGTTCCATAATCAACAAGCAATTAATGCAGCTTATGACAAGACGTTACTACATCAAAAGTTCTTTCATGAATTCTGTAAAAATGTGAAATTCCAGAAGCAGAAATAACAATATTCAGTGTGAGAGATGTTAACGGGTCCTGGTTGAATATTAAACAAATTTAAATCAAGTTACAGCTCAGTGGTAGGTTTTTGTATTACGTAGCGACATCTAACGACCGGACGTAGAACTAAACACGATTGGTTCGGTCGGTCGTTGGGAAGCTCTGTGTTGTGAAGGTCAGAAAAACTGAAAGTTAGCCAGAAAAATGTCTGCCTGGAGGCAAGCCGGTCTGACGTGAGTGTTTTTGCAAATTTGAAGCGCAGTTTCCCAAGTTCATACAGCTTTTAAACGTTGGCAGGGTTCCTGTATTCCTGGAAATTCATGAAAGTGTCAGCTCGGACCTTATGCCCCTGAGATGTGGAACGAAGTTGGCGCAGGGATGAAGTCATGAGCATGCCCCAGAAAAGTTACATGGTTCAAATCCAGCGTGGAAGACATCCAGTTATTACAGAATCCGGCGATTTTGTGGTGACATTGGTTAATTCGTTGTTAGGTGAATACATTGGTTGTTACGCGAGTAAGTTGCTACATATTTGGATGACACTTTAGAAAACTTGTTGGCCGCATCTTGTGGCATAAGAAATGTAGTAAATGAACTCTCAGCGCCTAAGTAAAGTTCAAAAGGTGATGTTTAGGTTCATTTAGCTGCATAAATATATGAATCCCATTTTAGATCTGTCAGGCACCCATGCTGAAGCAACGTACACTCTAAACAGATATATTCAAGTGTCCAGATAAATATATACATACATGCATACACATACACAGTATTTTACATACATACATACATGTATGCATGAAACAGTGCTTTGAATACATGGCTACTCCAACCACTGCATACGAAAGCCATCCAGTTTGTTTTCATTGAGACAATTTTAACAACACAGCGTAAACTTTCAAAACATTGAGTTAACACCAAACAGAAAAGAAAGCAGTGGATTGATAGCCCTGGCTGTTTTGCGCAGGTATGTTCCGCCTTTGAACCCGAATGCTGATTTTATTACGAGTAAAGCTTGAGTAACGACTGCAGATGTTTGATTTTTAAAATTGTTTTTCACAAACAGCTACATTCACTACTCGCGAGTTTGTGCGAGGGTAGTTCGACGCTGTCTGAAGCCAGACCTGCGAAATGAAGCATTGAAACGAGATGAGGGAACTATCAGAGCTGTCTACTGGAAAGATGGAAAACCAATCCAGAGTATGTTTCGACGCTGTCTGCTAGCTCTTTATGTTTATTAACCGAGAGATGGATAGCATTAGCTCTTATCAGTTCAGTGCCTTCAAGAATTTTCTCCTGTAGTGGTGCTATATAAATTTGCAATTACAGTTACACTTGTTTAGATTGAAATACAGCCCTTTAGTCAGATGTTTTGGTAAGAGTGTGGGAATTGGCTTTAAGTGGTAAATGATGGGTGGTGATAAGAAGGTCCCAATGTACATGGGTTCCGTGAATTATTTTCCATAGCCCCGTCTTGAAACTGAACTACACTAACTTAAACACAAACCACCCTGACAGATTTTGTTGATGACTCAGGTAGAATTTCACTGTTGCTTTATTTAGAAGTTGTTCTTTATCTGTATCTTGGTCTTTTGATATCTGTTCTCTTGAATCATCTTATTACTTTTTCTTTCTGAATCTTGGTGGAAAAATGAAATGTGTGACTGATTTCAATTACTAATTCTTAATAAGTGTTACTAATTAAATTCCCCACAATTCCTCACTTAGCTGATGGACATATGGAATGTTAACGATTGCATTACTTACCTACTTACTAAGTAACTAATAAAAACTCTGAGCAGCTGGATAAATTTGTCATTTGCGTCTCTGCATCTGTTGAAATAAAAATGTTTGAGTTTTCAGTTCTGTGTTGGTGTTTGGCATGAATTGGGGTCGTGGAGGTCATGCTGTGTTTGCTGTTGGCTGCTACGCATGCACTTCTGTGCCTCAGTGGTTTACTGAGTAGTTGTCTAATGAGGAATGAGTTGCTTTAACTGCATGACTGTGTGTAATTGAAAATGTTTTCAGCCAAGAAGCCGAGTTCGATAGGTAACATCACTTATCAACTCATAGATTTTGTCATACTTTGTTTCCTATGGGATTATCTGATATTTTTTGGCAATAATGGAAATGCATGGACACATTAACATAAAAGACTAATTTTACCAGGTATCAAAGATTTATTTTTATTAGAGGTGTCAAAACCACAGTAAATGTCACCCAGTTACCTGATGCGTTTTTGAACAGGTAGGTACCCATTGGCGGGTCTACTTGTAATCAGGTTTAAGAATGAGCGTTTGATTCTTCTGTGCAAGGTTCTGTAAAACTACATTATCTCAGTTCCAGCTGTGAAAGAATGCAGAGTTCTTTGTGAATTAACAGTCAAACCACAAAAATTATCAAGCAGTACGTTTAACAGAAGAATTATTTGAGCAAAATGACCCAAGACTTACTGTGGTAAAATTAGTCTTTTTGTGCACTTTGTTTTAGGTTTTGTTTCTTTGGATAATAATAATAATTAATAATAATAAGAAGAAGATTTATAGTTAAAGAACAACGACTTAGTGAATAGTCAGCTGCACTGAAATACTGTTTTGATTCTGCAAAATTGATTGTGATCCAGCTATTTCTTAAACTTTCTGCCCTTGTTAGAATAGTTATAGTGTTGAACAATAGTGACTTGTGCATTTTGAGTATTAGACTAATTAGCATACAGGTGCATGACTTGATTGAATTTCTAACAATTTCTGATTTGACAGACTTAGAATTTCTAACAGTTTCTGCTTTTCTCTCATCAGTTGATTCAGATTAATCAAAGTTCAACAGGGCTTTAAGGGCTCTTACTATCTCATTCATGCTCAACCGTCATACAAACGAATATTGCACTTGAACAGTGAATGCTGTGACTCTTTTTGTCCCTCGTACCAGAACAGTGTTGGGTTCTATCACGTTCTCGGTTGCTGGTTCATGGCTTTTGAATTTGCTGCCAAGTTCTGTTCGTTCTATCAGTTCTTTGGTGTTGTTCAGGTCTAAACTTCATCTGTTTCAAGTTTCTTACTCACCATAGCCTAACTTCTGATTTCTCTGGTCCCTAGGAATTCTCCAAAGGATTATGATTTTGATTATGATTTCATTTGAACTGACCATTGACTGATGCCTTGGTTATTATGATAATGGCGCTATAGAAGTAATTAGATTAGATTGTGTACAAGGAATCGTGTAAAACAACATAGCAGCATGATTTATGAATACAGCAACTGTTGATTAACAGGCAGTATTAATTTGTATTAATCAACAACTGTTACATATGTTTTTATATGTTCTGGCAAACTTTCAGTAACACCATAGAGTTGATTTAGTAAAATTGTTTAACAAGGATTATGAATTTTAAGCATCTTGTAACATCGTAGAACTAGGAGAGTTTTCTAACACTGTAGAATTACGAATTTATTTTGTTGGTTTGTTCGTTCACTTGCATGATTAGTTGAGAATTAACACCTAGACGTCGGAGTGCCTAGCATGCAAATTATGAGACAATGCAGTTCGGAAGCTTATGGCATTTTGGGGTCTAAATCCTTAATAAAATTAACCAGAATATTTGTACTGTTTCTAAATGCCTTTAGTTGGTTTAAGAAGAAACAGTAACTTTTGGCATTATGTGGAGGAAGTACTGCATTTTATAAATGCGTGTAATTAAAAGTGAGTGGAACCTACGCGAATGTACAATTTTTATGAATGGTTTGTGGGATGTTCCAAGTATTGAGCTTTTAGGCCATTTTCTTGTTGGCTGTGAGCAGTTCCTCTGTATTATTCAAGAGTTTCCATGCTGGCATTCAGTTTTGCATGCAATTTATTTTTTCTTTTTCAATAGGCAAGTAAGCTGTTGCATGTTGGTCATGTTAACATGTTTCATTTTTTAAAATTTAGTTCATAATAATATGTTTAAAAACGTGATTATCCGATAAGCACTGTTTAGACATAGTGCTGCCTTGAAAGAGTTTGTGCCTACAGAGCAAATACAATGTAGTGACCAATGCTTCCAAGGAGAATTTGGTGCATACATGAGCTACGTGGTAAGCCGCAACGCTTTGGTGATATACAGACCTGGTGAACAGGACTTAGTTTTATTTTATACTGCGTTACACCTGGGTAAATAAACGAGCATCTGCTCATTGTGCTGCTAAGTTATATGGGTGACCACTGACTAAGCAAGTTGCGTCAAAGACTGCGTTACGAATTGAGAAGTGACATTATAAATATGTGCTTTATATGTGTCATTTGACATAAGGACAGTTGTGCTTGTGATACCATTTCACCTGTTCCAGTTCTATGCAATGCATCTGTTAAGAGAAATAAAGCACTGAAGTATTTGCTTGTGTGCTACAGTTTAAAATTTATTGTAGGTGATTGGCTTGTTGTTGAAATCTGTTGATGAGGTTTTGAAATCTTGCATGGTTATAGTCATTTGGTGATGTTAGTGTTGCTGATAGACTATTCTGGCTGGAACCAAAACATGGGCATTTGCCCACAAAACTTGGAAGGCTTTGAACATCTGCCGTGATGAAATTATTCAAATGACATTCATAATCAGCCGTTCTGCCACACAGCCAGTCTTTAAGTGTCTGTTTTTTTAAGTAATGCATAATTTAATTTGCGTGATATAATAATGATAATAATAGTTTATTATGATGTTGCTTCAGCTATAGTCTGGAAGTATAATAGTCCTGGACTTAGTCAACTGACGTTGACTTAAGTGACATTAGGGTAGCAAAACTACTAATATAAAGCAGCCAGTTACTCGACTGTGGTACAAACTATGGTTAAGTGATTATCTGAACGTCAGAATTCTAGAAAACTTATACTCAGTACAGTTGTTTAAATTGAAGTGCAGTAACTATTGTAACAAATTTGTCTGTATTTGTTGGAATTGCAGAAGAGAAGTCGTAAGATAGAAAGCGGCCCAGGGAGTAGTCACGTGATGATCGATTGGCGTGGAAAATTAGTTGACCTGCTGGCTATGAAAGGTTTTCCATCGGCTTGGTTTTACATCCAGTGTCGACACAGACTGGAAACTCTGTAGTTAAGATTTCAAAACATATTGTCCGTTTGTGGACTTTTTTGGATGATTTCGTAAAACCCAACAAACCAGTATCGTCATGAGAACTGATGCAATAGTCACGTTTTAGTAAACTGAATTCTTTTACAAAGCGGAATTCTAATTCTAGGCCAGAAAAATAATGCAGTGGTTGTTTGATTACCCTGAATCATAAAAGAAAATGAAGCTATGGTTAGAAAAATTGCCACGTTGTGAGTTAATAAACAACAATTTCGTTTTAGCTGTGAAATGTTCCTCTGCATGTGTGATTGCAAAGAGGTGAATTCTGGCTGCTAAGTAACCAGTTTTTGACCAACAGAGGACGTTACTGCCAAGGAACTGGAGGGAATGTTGTTACATGTATACAGCCAGCAGGTTCTGTTTAGATATGAAAATTAAAATTCCAGTAGATAACTGTGTGTTTCTTGGTCTACTGTTGACACTGTTGTATGCTTGAACCCTTTTCTTCAATATTTCTGGTTTCAAATATCACTCAAATGGCATCAGGAGTGTGATCTTGGAGTACAGTGTTCCAGAGCGACATACGTGCTTACTTAGCCAGATATTTCCGAGTTCAAAAAATGGTGCGTAGCATTCATACAGGTATATTGTAAAAGAAATTATACAGCGACCTTCGAGAATTACCGCGCACTTCCAGCTTAGGCAAGAGCACAGTTTTCAGATCTTAACAATATTTGACAAATGTAATGTAGTGGCCCAGCTAAAGGCCAGTCCACAGTTCTACTATGCAGAAGCTAATGTTGCGTTGTTAAGGAGTGCAATTGGGAAAACCGTTTGCTCATACTGCCGGAAATGACGCTGAAAGATGTGCATGTCAAATGCAAAAAGGCTTGTGTTTTCTGTTGATGTTATACTAAGGTATATCACTTATAAGTACAAAAATGAAACCTTTGCGCTATGTGATACTACATGCTGCCACAGCTCTAAATGAACAATGAATTTACACTCTAATCGAAAGTAACAGTTGTACATTTGTGTTAGCAGAGCAAGCACCAGTATTGCTTTTGTTAACACGCCATATGTCCATCAGCTGAGCAAAGGATTGTAAGATCACAGCAGTCAGACAACAAAAGCAAGACAGTAAAAATAGGTCTTGAGCTGCTTTATGAATAAGTCTCTCAAGATGCGAGACTCATTGGAGATGTCAAAACTGAAAATCTGCTCTGCTCTGAAAACAATTACTGGAATCGTCACTGCTTATGTTGGGGCTTTTAGATCTTTACACAGCTAGAGTAATCTTTCAAAAATCCTGTTCTTATATGCATTGAGGATTTACGGATTTGCTGCGCGATCAAAAGTCATTGAGATTATATCGGTGGTTCGAAGAATGGCATGTGGTTGAATTCCAATGGGTGTGTGTAGATCGCTGACTTGAAACTGTAGAACATCGACATCTGAAACGGAAAATTTGGCTGTGACCTTGTTGTTATTGTACAACACGATCTCCGTTGGCATGCCAGCAGACGACGCAACAAGACGGAGAAATCTTTCCCGAAGGAAGGTCCGCTGAATTTGTTTCTCTTCAGCTGACATACTTGCTACCTGTCGATTTAAGTAAAACATTTGCTTAGGTGAAGAGTACATAGCACCTTTAGACAGAACCAGAACTGTTCGGATTATGCATACAGTGTCGTACATACATAATCAGTTGTACTGGCAATTACGGAAGTAATTTTCTGGCAAGTACTTAAAGATTTATTAACACTAAGAATTCCTCTGACTACTTTATTCCGTTACATCCTACAGCAAACGTTTTACCTATTGGACTTTCCTTGTAATCGTAATCTCGAGATTTCTAGAGCGAAAGCTAAATCGCTGGAACCAGCTTATTCACAGGCGCTCAATCAAAACAAAATCGATAGGCAGAAAGGGTTCGGTTCCAGGTCAAGATCCAGCAGGCAGGCTGAGGCAAACGAACGGCTACGGTGGATGATGTTTGAAATGTAAGCACGAAGAGAAATACGGGGAAAAGTCAGGATAAGAGTCACGAATCAGGAAAAGATTTTTGGAAAAGTCATTTTTTCAGTTTTGAGTGAAAAACCAGCGCAGAAACTGCAAGAGGTGAAGTGCTGTGGTGTGCCCGGTCCCCCCAACTGTTTGTCACAGTCCTTTGTTATTTCAGCTTTTGTCTCGAAGCTGGCTCATTTTCTGGTGACGAAGACTTGATTTGCCAAAGTTGATACCACACGTATTTCTCACCGGCGCCACAGAAGTTTCCCTACTGATGTGTGTAACAAATTTTAAAACCGTATCTAGTCATCGCCAATTTTCGATTTAAACTTAATACTGACAAAGAAACGATTGTAGCTTTCACAGAACAATGCACAATACTTCAGTGCTCACAATCACTCAACATTTAACACAATATAAAAAAACTTATTCAAAATAACATATAATACTAGCAACAAACCTAGCAAAGAAATTACCACCAAAGAGCCATCGAAAGTCAATCCGGATGATATATTAAGAAAGGAGGTAGCTGTCGTTAATTTACTTACTTACTTAATTATTTAGCAGTAATCGTAATCTTGAGATTTTTACAACGCCCAACAAAAGCTAATTAGCGGGAACCAGTTTATTCACCAGCGCTCAGTCAAAACAAATTTGATAGACAGAAAGGGTTCGGTTCCAGGTCAGGATCCAGAAGTTAGGCAGACAGCTACGGTGGGTGGTGTTTTTAATTGGATCTGCAGGTTAGATCGTAATCGTAAACTCCAAATTTCTAAAGCGCTACTTAAAAGCTAAGCGCAGCGTCAAGTCAGTGAAGTTGTCCAAGAACTAAGTCCGGTTGCCAGAAGACCAGAGATCGAAGGAGAAAGCAGCTGTTAGGGTAGGTCGTGTTTAAGCTGAGAGTAATGGGAAGGTAAGGTAGAATAGATAGGGGGAAGAAGATAACATAACGAAATTTTATTGAAAGGATCTATTCATGAAATTTTATTGAAAGGATCTATTCATGAAATATTGTGGCTTAACTGATCAACATACTAGTATGTTGATCAGTTAAGCCACAATTATTTATTTAGGCAGAATTTTACAAAATTTTAAGGCTATATTCAAATATCCAATGACCTCGGAATTATACCTGGCGGTGGTTATTAACATAAAAATATTATTATTTACTATCAGCATTCAACAGGTATATTCAAGGGTTACGAAGAAGTAGCCTCATTGCGTGTCAAGGACGTAGTGAAATATGCGAGAGAGCAGAGTTTTTGTTTACATTTTTATTTAGCGTTCGGTATGTAAGTTTTAAACTGAACATCTTTAACGTATTCGTGTGTTGGTTACTTTAACAAATTACGGTGACTAATAACCGAATTCAGCCAGCTCTAAACTTCGCTTTGATTGAAGAAGTAAGTCGGAAAAGAACAGACTCGTTGATGACGATGAAAATTTCGGTGAAGATGGTTATCGATGTTAGGGTGGCGCCGATTTTCGGCAGTGTAATGTAATAGACAACTTTTAGTTTTGGTTGCGAAGAAGGTAGGCACATTTTTTGAATAGTTTACAATTCCGTTGGTGTAAATTGCGGTCTCGATATGTGTAAACAATATGGCCGCCCCAGACTTGGAGAGAATAGTGTTCGGTATGTCACACACATAGCGAATCTCCAGTATATAAGTTAGTAGTCAAGCACATAGGAATAAGCTCATCATCCTTCGGATGATACGAGTTTCTTGAAGGATATGCAGAGCTTGCAGGACTTTTTCTCTCAATCTGGAGTGGCAGTAGTGTCTATACATGATGGACTGCAGGCAGGTCAAAGTCAAATCTTCCATTCTGTTTAAGGACCCACAATGATACAATCAAATGAATTTAACAATCTGCAAGAACGCTGTATCAGAAGGGAGTTCAAATGCTTGTTGTTTAAAGACGTTCTTATTTCCCAGGGGCTCTCATGCTGGAATCGCCTCTGAGTAGTTTGTTCTGTAAGAAGCGCTATATAAGTTATCAAATACAATACAATACAAAATGCGGACCTAAGCTGAATTGCAGTAGTTTTTTCAACACTCAGAAATAATACAGTTTTTAAAAGGAATTATGATGGAAAATAATCTAAGTAGGTACAGTTTGTAATGTTGTTATAGAAAAATACAAGGAAGACAAGGAAAGGCAAAAGCTTTGCTTCTATGCCTTCATTGAATTTGTTAAATTGTCTTTTATGTTTCCAGGACTACGTAAATGCCAAAGGTAAAGAAAAAACCCATCAGGCACAAGGTATTTTACAACTCACCTGCTGGATTTCATCGTGTTATTCTTTAGCAACCACTGATATCTCTTATCATTGCTTAATCAGCTTGACCTCTTGGGTGTTGTTGATATGACGCTGGAAATTGTGATGAAGTTAAGACAATTCAAGCCAGCTTAATTAAGTAAGTTAGTAGGAAATAAGTATTTATGTAAAAATGTAAATTAATAACCACATCTACTGAGCCCTCCCTCATGTTGTGACCATGAAAATGAATTCCAACACAAGTGTGTAGGTTAGAAAGGAACCCTGTTGTTGGACTGCTGCCTCAGTCAAACTTCCGTTTGATTGCAAAACCAGGCTTCTAAGCAGTTTCTGCAGTGTTGTGTTAACACTAAGCATGTGTTTACCACTAATCGTAATTGTTAGCACGAGATTTCTTCAGCGCCCAACAAAAGCCAAGTCATGGAAACCTGCTTGTTCATGGCGCTCAATCAAAACAAAATCAACAGGCAGTAAGGGTTCGGTTCCTGGTCAAGATCCTAGGCTATTGCACACCCTTTGTAAAAAAAACTACAGTTTAACTGAGGCAATAAAAAGCTAAAATAGAAAAAGTCAACAAAGTTTGAATCTTCTGCATATTTGTCTCGTTAGCAGAATTACTTGTCAGTGAATTATGAATTTGTTGTATCTGGTTTTCTCTGTGATTTGTTCAGCCGTATCCGGAACACAGTGTGGAATATTCGCACTTCGTTAAGTCCGGTCGAAATGGCCGACGCAATGCTGTTGCAAACATTCTTGACGAACCACAGGTGGCGGCTAATCTGCCGATTCTGACCTTACCTGCTGAGTTGAGCGAACTTAAAGTCACAGGTAAGATAATGCACAGGTAAGATAATGTACAGGTAAGACTTTGTACAGGTAAGATAATGTGTGGTTAACATAATATTGGTAAGGTAATGTTCAGATAAGGAAATGTACAGGTGAAGTAGTGTACAGGTAAGCAGATGCAAAATGAAGTTTTGAATTTGCCTAATGTTTTGATAGGCACAACATATCACAGAGACCGTCACTGCCTCTACTGCACCTCCCAGACACTTCAGGGCCCGCTAGGATTGATGCTTTCTGGCACAGGCCCAGCTGCTGGGTTTACTGCACCGGGGAGCCCTGCCAGCTGGCCCTAACTATGCTCCGCTGGGGCTGGCGGAGTTTGATGCTCTGCCCCTACTCGAACATTTTAGAATCAAAACTTGTCAGCTTCCAGTTCAGCAGACAAAAATTTTTCATTGACAAGATTTGCTGTGTTTCGGCACAACAGATTTGATGAACTTGCTCTGAAATCTGCTTGAGCTGTTTTTGTGTTTAAAAAGCTTGTTTGTCTCAAAATCAGTCTCGGTATGCTGAGTGAGTTTTGGAAATGTGCTTTGTGTATGTATGTATATATTTATATATATGTATGTACGCTTGTACATCTGCATTTACATGCATATTTGCATGTGTATGTGCGTATGTATGTATATAGGTTTGTACATGACCATATGAGCTTTCATATAGCACCTTTAAGGACGTCTCATAAGTGAAATAGACGTATCTGGGCATCTATATATTGTCTCGTAGCGACCTCTAAGAATTTTTTGGCTTTCTGTTTCCAGATGAAGTTTCTGTCAGCAAAAAACCTGAGTTGTCTGTTGAGTCAAAGATGTTGAAGGATAAAAATGAGTGAAACATTTCAAGAGATCATCATCTATCGAATCGTCATTTTAAAATCTGAAGTCTGTCTCCCAGCGCTTAGGATATTTGCTCTGCACGTGGTCGCTGTTCAAAGAGTTTCTCATTAAAACCTTGATGTACTGTTGTACAAACTGCTCTGCTTATACTTGCATGTTTAATTATCTTGTTGGGGTAATAATAATAAGTATTAATTTTTGTCGAATGTTGATGGTAAATCTTAACTTTTAGTCTGTAACCGACGAAAATTTGTGTTCTTTTGCAAAACTTGGTACTTGATGAAAAACACTAAATTATTTCCGAATGCTATTTTGCTTAGAGGCAGTTGTTAATTTCCGCCTTGTTTGTTATGATAACAATGTGGTAGAAGTTGCCAGATTAGAAAATAAAATCATTTGTTTGAAATAAATGTAGAAACTGGTATGAGAAAGTTATGGGCTCCAACTATAGATAGTTCATAATTTTTCAGTACTTACTTCAGTTTAAATAATGTTGGGCTTATAAATCTTGAGGAATTTAAAGATGAGCAACCTCGTACGCCAACTTGAGAAGCAGTAATCGTAAATCATAATGATGAACTCGAGAGTTCTACAGTGTCCAGTGAAGGCTAAGTCGTGGGAACCAACTTATTCACATTAGTCAAAACAAAAGCGATAGGCAAGGGGTTCAGTTCCAGGTCAAGATCCAAGAGTCGGCCTTAGATGTGAATGTTAGTGACTTCATTCTTCTAAGCCATGGCTCATGCCCCTCCATTGAAGCTCTTCCCACCAAACTCGAGTGTGCTGATTTTATAGCAGAGTTCACTAGGGGTGATAATGGAGTAGAAATCTTGGAACATCTTTTGTCTTGGCAGGGATTTGAACTCTTTATAATCCAGGATGCTGATTGCTAGATTGCTGAACCCCATGACAGAGCTTGATAATAACAGCGTTTTTGCCAGAACTTGTTTAAGCAACAGAACTTTTTTAAGCAAAACCCACTATCAATGGAAAAATAATTCAATAATTGTTAAAATTCAATTATTATCCAATTATTAACATTCAGATAATTACAAGTCAGAAAGTGCATGTGCTGGTTATTAGTGTTAATAAAGTGTATTATGTTTTATCTGAAATGTGATGTTACAAAAGATTTCAATAACGTCCATCTCTGCGTTCCTCAATATTTATTAATAAGTGAGGTTTTTATATTAAAATTCACAGTTTATTTCACTTCATATAAACATTTATGGTGTCTGGGAAAATATTTTGCATCCAGACATTATAAACTAGTTTTTTATTTTTGCTCAGGTATCAGTACACAATACATAATTCAAGTATTTCTAAGTTTTACATATATATTATACAATACAAACATTTATGGGTTTTATATAAAGCTTTATATAAATGAAGAATGTTTGTTGTTTATTTTTATGTATGGTATTTACGGTATGAGTATGCATATCTGCAAAAACAATTGAAGGGATTTTCTGAGTTTTATTTGGAATCTGTTTCATTATAATTGTAATTCGTTATATTGTATTAGAGGTTCATTTATGCGTTTTAAGTTATGCTTATCATCTGCAACTTGTTCATTTGTGTCACGATACCTTTGAATTTCGACTGACTTCATTTGCGTCACTGTAGTTAACGTCGACAGAAACAGTTCACTGCACATATCGTAAATCAAGAATTTATAAAGCGCCACTTTAAGATAAACTCATCAGAGGCATGTTACCATTGTGCAAAGTACAGTGGCGGATTTAGCTATAGGCCCTCACCTGGTTATATGCCGTCGTCCCATACCAGACAAGTGCATGGACTCCCAGAATGTAGCGTCCCTCTGGAAATGCTCCTACCCCCACGCAAGCATTCCAGGAGCCGCCACTGAGCACACCCAGCATTAAATATCCGTGCCCTCGTTCGGCAGAATGTCCCTCCTGGGGAGATCTTCTGTAAGACCGCGTTTAAGGCTAGACTAGACTAGAGGACATTAGGAACAGAAATCAAACTATCTTTCTGTCTCTGGGATTTCAACCTCCGACTTAAAAAATCTCTGAAATAAGCCACGATCGGGAAGTGTCACAGATTTTATCCATTTTACAAATAGCGGTTCGAAGTAGTTCGATTTGACACAAGCAGCGACTAGGGGCCGTACATAAATGACGCCACACACCTAGGGGAGGGGAGAGGGTCACACATTTGTGACGAAGGAAGGGGTGCTTAAGAAATGTGACGTCACACCATCTCATCATTAAACATTTTTAATAATTGTAATGATTCTACCAGAGCTTTTCATTTTGTGGAATGCATAATGATTGTAATAATTATACTCCCTCCATTTTTCTTGTTCTACTACATGTATATAGTTTGAAGTATTTTTATAGTTATAATAACTGTATTTGATAATTATAAGAAAATTTGCAAAACCAATTCTCCCAAATATCTTAATTAAATCGTGATGTTAAGACAAACTGAAACCCATGCTGTATGGATCACTGAGGTCCTGGTTGTGACGTTCATAAACACGCGATATTTGAAGTGTTTATTACAGACCATGTAGTTAGTATTCAGCTCAGCAGTTGTCTTTTTGTCAAGGTTTGCTGTGTGACAGTTGACAACCCACTGTTTGCATCTGGAAAACAATCGACATTCACTGCTGAGTTATGGAAGTTAATACAAACATTTAATAATTCATTATTTTGCCAACAAACTTTCAAGGCATTATAGTCTAGCTGTTTGTTCACTTGACTGCCAATCCAGAGGCTGGGAGATAAGTCCCTACCAAACAGAAAGAAAATTCAACATTCCTGTTCCATCAGCAAAATCTAACAAATTCACCTTGGAAGTGAAAATACAGGGATTAGTCATGCATTTGATAGGTCTACACTCAATGGGTTTTGTATGTTCTCATTAATTCCATGTAGTCACATCAACATTGTCAGCTCTGTGTATATCTTAATGCTCAATTGCATAGAATTGGTTGTACATCTGAACCTATGCTATGTGGAGTCTACTGCTAAAAGTCATGCTAAACGCAGTCGTATTCAGTCACAGGACACAGCAGCACGGCTTCATCAAACTAAGAACACTTTACTCTTTACAGAAACGTGGAAAAAACCATAGCATGTTTACTAGTGCTGAGCTGACCCTGTGTAATGACCCTGGGGTAACTGGTGATTTAAAAAATTGAGACAAGATTCGGACAAATTAGGAAAAGGAGATGAAGGAACCTCCATAAAGTTGGTTTGCTACTCCAATGTCTACACAAAATTTTATGCTTCCTATCCCTATACAACACCTTAAGTTGGTTAAATAACTGGATATGTAATATGCTAAACTCTGAGAAAGCAGCATTTCACCATATTTGGGCCCCATTACACAACAGATGATGCATATCAAACCAATTTGACGGAAGGATGGGACGTTGGGCATTATTCACGATTCGGGGTAGCTACGCTAATCGCCTCACTATCGCTCAGTGGCAAGTAAAACGGGCATACTTATAGTATCGGGGACCCATATGGCGGACAGTTCCCTCGCTTGAAAAAGGCGTGGCTTATCGTTGTTGTGGTGTGTCGTATAAGTATGCCAAAAAGCTCAACTTCTTCTTTCCTTTCACATTATAGTAGGTATTATTACAGTAAACAACGGCGCAACCCTTGTGATTTGACGCCATCGCTATCGTAGTCTTTCTAACCCACGGCCTTTAGAAGGCCGTGTTCTAACCCCATCACCGCTAGGTGCAGGCTTGTGCCCATTGATTACATGATTTTGCACGGCAGGAGGGTGGAGCTTTGGATCTCTCTACATATAATAATCTGTGGGAAAACTGCACGTTTTGGTTCGATAAGCTTGTTGTGTAGTTGCCTTTTTGTCGCCGTCAGCCCTTCATAACAATCACTCCTTAATCAACACCAGCCTGGTTTTGCTAAACGCCACTGAACCGAATCTAAAGCCACCTTTCCCGTTCTTGCTTTATGCATATCCGCGACCTTCGCAGAATCTGTCCTATGCTTCACTTCAAACTACATCTACCTTGAAATATACAGCATGTTGTAATGAGCTCCTCAGTTTGTCCCTTCCGCAGTTTCGCAAGCGCCTGAAGTCTGTATTATTTGACAGTGGTCTCACTGGTTCGGGTAGGGAGCGTCCCTGATGAATTCATTCTTGAAGTGGCGCTTTATAAATGTCAGATTATAATTAACAATTCATATTCCATCAGCCATGGCAGAAAGATGTTTCGCGATTTCTGTTCCGCATGCGCCTCTAGCGAATTCGGCTATAAAACGAGTACACTTACCTTACACTGCCGGTGGGAAGATCAGACGGCGCGGGAGAAGACTGGCTACCCGCTCTCATCTGCCGAGGCTAAAAAATGAATTCACCAATACATTATACCCATGGCTGCATATCGGGCTTAGCTGAAGGAACTGCTCGTTTTCTTCTTCCTTCCTCTTTCTCTTCCTCCTTCTTCTCATCTTCCTCGTCCTTCTCCTCCTCGTCCTTCTCCTCTTCCTCCTCTTTCGCCTCCTCCTCCTTGTCCTCCTCGTCCTTCTCTTCCTCATCCTTCTCCTCTTCCGCCTCCTCGTCCTCCTCCTGTTCTCCTCTTATTCGTTTATGAGGATCTGCAAATGTATTCTGGCACAACATTCGTAGACATGGTTTGTCTCCAGTTTGGGTTCTGCGACTGGTGCTACACAAACGCCACGTGTGATCCATGAGAACATATTTCGTCCAGTTCTTCTCTGTTCAAGCAACAGTTTAACTCCGACTTCTCTGTTGAGACGCTGAATACACCTGGCGTTGACGAAAAGTGGACCAACCAATCGCATTCGATTGACCAAGTCAGACCCGGAAAAACTTAGCAAGCGAAGCTTTTGAACCTGGAGCGCAGATAAATATTGCTCTATGAATCTGTGGATAGGCGTACTTTCGAGGTGTGTTAGCAGTGACCTGCCCTATGACCCAGATATGTAGATGACGTTAACCAGTTTCAACAACAAAAACAAATCTGCGTGGTTAATCGTGTTGTCGTGTACAATTTGAAAATATTCGGACTAGAATTCGTCAGCGTATTGAGTTCCAACGAACACGCGCCTAAGATGACCCGACCCAGATAAGACGATCTGACCTAGATGTTCTCATATCCTGTTTCACGCGAGATTTTGCGCAGGTCTGCCGGATATGATAGCCAAAATGGCGACCAAAACAGAAGGAGGAGTTGGCAAGTATAACAATGAAAAAACCACGACGCCTTTAAACGGACGCTTAACCCAGACGGATTGTACAGTATCTTACTCGAATAGACAGAGCACAGATAACGGTTAGTATTTTTCTTTCTGTAATGAGAAAAGTTCGAGTTGACCGATCAAAAATGTTTCGCTAGAGTCGAAAACATTTCGGGATTGTGATCGTTGTGTACACAGTCGAAAAACTTAAACAAAAGGTGAAAAGTCGTCGTGAGGTGGCATGTTTGATTGATTACCATGTAGGGAAATATACTACAAAAAAATTTCGATGGTTGAATTTGTAGAGGAAGCGATGTTTTTGTATTAATCTGTGTAACAGTATTGTGCAGCCAGGCAGACAGGTATTCTCAGTGCCTGCCTGCTGCTCATGGCGATCGTGTTCGTGAGGAGTTTCTAGTGTGAAATTCTAGCAAAAAACTTTATCATGAATCCAGCTTATTTACAACTAATCAGAGAAGGCAGAATCGTTATGGGATGTGCTTCAGTTGTAGTGTAACCCACAAGGAATCAAGTTTGTTTTTAAATCGAATTTTGTAGAAGATAATAAAATGTTGACATCCCTGAACAAGTATACATAAGCTGTGTTTTACAGAATGTTACAGATTTGTAATAATCCAGTTACTACAAATCATTGTAAAGCAGCTGCTCATTTGCAAACTTCCGCTGTCAATAATTGATTGGGTAATTTTGCCTAAACGGCCACTTGCTATTGCCCTACTTGTAAAAAATATGCCTACTGAAGATTGTGAGAGAGTGCTGCACTTTGCCAGAAGGACTTCTAATGAATAAGTAAGTGAGTAATCAGTAAGAGGTTCCTATGACAATATGGAGTGCTTATTCTGGTCTGAAGAGCTTAAGAGACGGCTTTTTCACGCATTCTGCTGTTGGGCTCAAACACAACTTCATAGATCTGAATGATGTTGAAGTGCACACACAAAACGCGGGGAATTATGGATGCGTTTCAATTGCAAATCGAACAGACAATTTGGCACAAGTCATAATTTGTTTCCTGCATATCTACAAGAGGTTGTCCGGCGAAGCACATTTTGCGGGAAATTTTTCTTAAACATTTGTAAATGCTTCATTGAAACTTACCCGATTTCTTGATGTATTGACACCAGTGACAGTGCTTTGAAAACCTTTGTATTGTTCTAATACTTCCCAGTTATTCACTTTCTTATTTACTGAGAACCCTTCTAGGAGCATGCAGAGCTCTGCTTTCTCTCGCAGTTTAAGGTTGGGAGATTGTGTACAAATAGGGCAGTTGCAAGTGGCCGTTTAAGCAGAATTACCCAACAGTTGTTTTCAGTTTCCTGGATCTGGGATTAATTGAACTTTTGGCTGAAAAACAAATTGCAGTTTTACCACAGGCAGCCTTTTTGGTAATGTAGCTTTTCATATTGACATGACTTCTACAGAACTGTAGAAAGAACAGCTCAACTATTGAAATCGTTTCATTAGTGTAAGTGTAACATCACCCAGTCTTTTTATGGTTTGTATGATTCAGCAAGAAAATGCTGCCAGTTTTAAACAAAGCGCTAGAATTTAAAAATGCTAGCATCAATCAGTCTACATGAGATATGAAATTCTTGTTCTTTGTGTGACTCTGTTTTGCCAATGGTTGAAAGCCTGTTCAACTAATCATGTGTGGTCCGTTTGAAGCACCTCTGAGTTTTTATGAGCGGCATATAAGTGTGCATTTACGATCATATTTACTGACGTAATGATCTTCTATGCAATACTAAATTGGTGTTTACTAATTACTGGTGCTATAGGTGTCGATGTATAATGTCCAGATTGATACATTCAAATGTCGTCATACTGTAATCGTGATCTCCAAATTTCTAAATTGCTACTTAAGAGTTAAGCGCAGGGCACCAGCTTATTTGTGAGTGCTGTGTCAAGTCAGTGGGGTTGTCCAGAGATGCCGTGTCAAGAACCAAGTTCGGTTACCAAAAGACCCGAGAGGGTTAGGGTTAGGGTTAGGGTTAGTTTGTTTGTTTCAACCCTAACCCTGTTTAGGTGGCCTGTGTTTGAGCTGAGAGAAATGGACAGGCAGTGGACTGTGATGTCATTTGGTGTCACATGTTTCAAGTTGTTTTCAGTATTGCAACCAGTTTACATGTACTGATTGCGTTGTCCAAAGCTACTTGACAAGATGACTGTTGTATTAATCAGGCCAAGACTCTAACTGTGCATCACAATTATATTTATGATTCAGATTTGCCTAGAGCTTGTAAACTTCAACTTGAGCATTGTTGATACCATCTCATAACCGTGATGAATATAATTTGGCTTCTGTTACTTTTATTGTTTCTGAGCCTACTTTTATGATTTAACAATAACTAGTATTTCTGGTTTATTATCAGTAGCTGTAAACTTTTACAGTTTTACAAGATTACGATATTATAGATGCTTACGTTTACAATTTCTATAAAACTTGGTCATATCAGGGTTTATTACAGATATTGCTCATCTTATGTTTATTATGATTTAGAAACTAACTCTTATTTCTAAGTAACTATATTATTTCTAAGTAAATATTATTTCTAAGTAAGTATATTATTTATAATTATATCCAGTTATACCCTTGTTCAGCGCCCTTTTCTTCGGCCTCGGCTGTGCTACGGCGCTATATAAATTGTCTTATTATTATTATTATTATTATTATATTCTGGTAATGGTTATTTGTATGTGATGATGATGAGTTCTCTGCCCAAAGGCAGGTCCATTGGCTTTATGCCGCCCTGGGATGAGATGAGTGAGGTGGTTTCCCATTGCCTTCCTCACAGACAATTGTGGGTGAGCAACTTGTCCAAGGTCATTACTCAGCGGCTCAAGGCAGATTTGAACCTGAGACCTTTCGGTTACAAAGTACCGATCATACCACTACACCATCGTGTCCCACACTATTTCTATGTACCTCGATGTAATGCATATTTGGTTGTAACATGGTCACAGCCATGGATTCGAAATTACTTATGCACTGATCTTTGGATGAAAAACTCGTATAGCGCATATACCTGACTGCATAGATCTTTATTTTCTTGTGGTTTGCCAAGGTGATAGTTGGTCAAATGGTCATGTAGTACATCAAGTTAGCTAAGTACTGTAAAACTTCGGATTTTTGCTGGTGGAGAACTATGCAAGGTATGTACGAGATTTAGTACGATACCCAACAGAATTTCAGCCAATTTTTAAAAATCCTGTGGGTTAAACAATACAACAGACTGAGTAAAGTTGGTAGCTGAGGAGATGTTTAGAGGTCTCTGAGCACATGTGTATGTGTATATGTATGCATGCTTGCATGTTTGTAACATTATGTATGTATGTAGGTACGTATCTGGACATTTATCTATCAATCTAGCACCTATCAGGACCTGTTAAAGGTGCTGATTGGAACATTGTGTGTCTTTGTCAAATGATGAGCCCATCCTGATAGTTTCTCCTCCTGATCAGACTGAGGCAAGACGTGTGCTTAACTGCATATTCTCGAGTTTCATTTTCTGCTATTTGAGGTTATGAGTGACGATTAGGGTGAAGGTCAGGAGGACTGGAAACTGTTGATAACTGGAGCATTTTACCAAACTGTAAACATGATTTGTGCTGTGCACTAGGATGCAAGTTTGTTTTGCATCGAGGAACATGGTTCAGCAGTTTACAAAAATGTGTGTGTTTATCTGCATGCCTGACTTTCTATGTGTGTCTCTTTGTATTTGTCGCTCTGTTTGTGCTTGGAATCTTGTATGTATGGCCCATTTTGTGTGTATATAGGTACGAATTTGACAAAACATATACAGTCATTCTGTATGTTAGACGGTCTATTGTCTGTCTGTGTGCATGCACATATATATGTGTGTGTGTGTGTGTATATAATGATTATATAGTTCCTCTTGGAGGAGTGTTGAAATACAGGTTTCTGATTACCCTTTTTACAACTACAATTACTGCACACTTCATAACTTCCTCGGCGTCTCTCTGCCATGCTGCCAGAGCCAGCGTCTCTCTGCCATGCTGCCAGAGCCAGCGTCTCTCTGCCATCTTCCAGAGCCAAAGTCCAGAACAAATGATAGATAAAAAATCCGCCCAGGAGAAGAAGTAAACATCAAGGCATCAACAGATTAAGAGATGTTGATGTTTTAAGCAGGTGTTAATGGATCAGAGTGTTATTGGGTGAAGAAGGTGTTAACGGATTAAGGTATTAATGGGTTAGGTATGAATGGGTTAAGGTGTTAATGGAGGAAGATGTTAATGGATTAAGGTGTTAATAGGTTGAGAAGGTGTTGGGTATTTAAGGTGGTGGATTAAGATGTTGTTGATATCCGAGAGGGTGTTATGTTTGATGACTGACCACTGTTCTTGTTCTGCCTTTATGAATAACGATACAGAACCCTTGAAGTACTTCTGCAGGCTGTGCTGTGTAAATCGTCTTATCATCATCGTCATCATCATCATCGTCAACATTATCATTGTTAATTATTTATTTATTTATTATTATTATTATTGTGATCATCATTATCATTGTTAATTAGTAATTATTATTATTATTATTATTATTATTAATATGAAAACCTATAAGAATCAGTGCTAGGTGTGAGCTAGTATCCTATTAGAGTCCTGTTCAACAAGGAGGAGAATATGGACCTAGATCTGAAACAACTGCATAGGAGAAAGACAGATCTGGCCTCTATCCGTCAGCAAGTTCGTCTGATGTAGCAAAGACCCCATCATTTACTCTGGCTGCCTATGCTGTCCTTGGAAATTACACTCGTAAAAGTAATGTACTGTTAACGGCAGAACCCTATGGCCAGAAAGCATTGCACTGTGTGTTGAAGCTATTCCGGCCACTTCAATCCCTGCTGTTACTCTGCATTGCTTTAAGAGTGTGGGTTACAATTTTGGTTCATTTATTTCCTTCTGGAAATCGGACAAGTGATTTTGGCTCCTCTGAACTTGGGTCTCCATGTCTTTGGAAGATGTGCAGATGTTTGCTGTGTATTTTTAGATCTTGCAGATGGCCACGTGATTCACGGCACCCATTTTGATTCGTCAGATAACCGTGAGTCACCATGCCTGCTCCTGTGTTGGATCTTCCCCCTGGAACTGTCTTCCACTGCTAACATTTTCTTCCAGCATTAACTTAAAGGGTGGGGGTTTGATAGTCTTGTGGTTAACGTGCTGGACTATCAGTTGGAAGTTCGAGGGTTCAAATTCCCGCTGTTTGTTTCAAGAATTCTTCTTAGCTTCTGCCCCCTAGCCAACTCAGGTGTAACGAGTACACTCACCGTACACTGTCAGTGGGAAGTGATGCAGGCAGTGACGGAGAGAGCTGGGCAGCAGTCCTCATATGCCGAGGCTAAGAAAATTGAAGTCGCTATCACTTCGTAGCCATAGCTGCCTCAAGGAACTGCTTTTCTTCTTCCAAGAAGTTATAATGTCCTGTTCCGTCATTGTCAGTGAATGTTGCTGAAGATGAGGGTGAGCCGAGATGTGGGCGAGCCCTTCCCGTAAACGCCCGGCAACCCTAGTGACGAAGTTTTTCTACTGCACGCATTACTCTGACGTCTTTCTTTTGATTGGACAGAGGGATACTCTGTAAGCGTGATGCAGTATAATTTCATCCCTGGCATGAGAAGATCATGTTGCAAATACATAGGCTAAGGCTGTTTTTGCTGGCATCCGGCCAGCATGTTAAAGATCAGGGTTACTGTGGCTGGCATATGACGTCGGATGACATGTCAATGAAGGTGAACTACGCCACTATCTTTAGCCGGGTAGTGCCAGTCCCAAGCCTGGGTAAAGGAGGAGGGCGACGTCAGCGGCATTTGATGCCATAAGATGTCGTTAAACATTGGAGCTACTACTACAGTGAAGGTGCTGAGCTGTCTGTCTTGTGACCGAGAGAGGTCACCTTTAGTTTGCAAATTCAAAGATGTTTTTAAATGAGGGGTACTTGTAACTGCTATAAGTTTTATTATAGCCCCTCTTCAAGATTAACGAAGCATGGGCATTCTCTACGCTCGCCTATAGGCGTTGTTAAAGTTTATTAAGAAGAAAGAGTCAGTCAGTAAGCAAACAGTTGCTCAGTTAAGTATTATTATTTTTGTTTTTGCATTTATTACATGCGCAAGGTCTGTAAATCTGGATCTGAGGCACAAAGCAATTGTGAGTGAAGTTCCCTACACATTGACCGTCTAAGAGGAGGCTCTAACCCATACTCTCTGCGTTGCAAGCCAAGCACTCTATCCAGTCGGCTACCGTGCCCCAACTAGAAGAGTAACAACTGGCAAGTTCTCGCACACATGTGGAACCGAACCAGTGGGGTTTCACCCAGAGTTGACGGTTGACACCGTGGAAGTTCAGATTTCCTGAACCGTGTTGTATCCAGGTGTTTTCAACCGTGCACTTCGTTTAGAACTCGTTTCTCCACTGCTCTTTGCTGTAAAAATCATTACAACCATTCTGTTGTAATATTATAATTTGAGATTTATAAAGCGCCTTAGAGGATAAACTCAACAGAGGTGCTTCCGACCCGAAAAAGTAAAATCACTGTTAAACAGTAGAGTCTTCAGGCGCCTGAGAAACACTGAGAGGGGGAGAGAGAGGAGGAGCTCAAGTCGCAATTCTGTTGTGCTGATATGTTTCAAGTTAGCGAAAAACCACTTACTTACCTACTTACATGCAGGATGAATGCATACATACGCAATGCATGCTTGATTAAGTAATTAATTAAGTAAGTAATTACCAGTCATCAATTATCTGATTACTTGCCTCAATGTTTTCCCTCTCTGCAGACTCACTTCGAAATTGACCTGATTTTCCGCTTGATTTTTGGTGATAGATGGGTCACTGCCTTATGCATTAGACACAGACGCTACAGAAGTACTACTAGGTCTCTCTCTGTCTCTCTCACTGCCGGACCCAGTAGCACGTGATAATTTCCGTCATGTGACCTAAGCAGTCCCAGCCTCTTGCGTTGTCACAGCCGAAGCTGATGAATGGATTCTGATCATATGATTTGGCTGACGTAACTGCCCTGATCATATTTTCTTACATACTTCCATTCCTGTCCAGTGGCTTGGCGTGCCATCAGAATTGAGCTCCTAAACGAGTCTGATTTCAATTAATTACGAGGCACGTTATGACACGGTTCTGATATAAGACGGTTTAGGCACAGACCCAGAAGTTTACAGAGGGGGTCATGTAAGTAAGTAAGGCCCTCCTAAGCTGCGTTTTTTATGATCCTTTTTTGTCACTGGGATTTTCCTTACTTGCCAAGATTTGTAATGACGTTTTTCAGTTGATGTCCACTTAGCTTGGTTTTCTAGTTTTACCATGACCTATTTAATAGGTAATCCTCACTCAGACCAGTTTCACGGGTCCAGCTCAGTGGCTTCCCCCACAGTCAAGCGTGGAATGGCCGGATTGGGCCCTGGACTATGCTCTTAACATTGTTGGGAATATTGTTCATATCTTAAACCAGGTTGTGAGATGAGCTCTATATATTGCAGTCTTGTTATATACACATAGGTACGTACATACTTACATACAAACATATGTACATACTTACATACAAACATATATACATACATATGTACATACATATGTAAATACATATGTATATACATACATAAATAAATAAATGCATGTAGATACATACATACATACATTCATTTCATGCATACACACATTCATGCATACCTACATTCATGCATATCAACATGCATACACACATTCATGCATACCTACATTCATGCATATCAACATGCATACGTTCATACATACATATATACATACGTATGCACATGCATACATTCATGCTTGCATACATACAGTACATTACATGCATGCATGCATACAAGCATACAGACGGATACATTCACCTGCTGGATGGCAATTACTGCCAAGGCCACCCACAATTAAACTGCGCTGGAGGCTGCAATGACTGCCCTATTACCCGGGCGTTGGGTTTGTGAGTGTTACGGCTGCTTTGATATCTGCTAATTCCATAGATTAGTTTGAATCATCTGGTCCATGACCTGCATGCAAGTGGATTGGGACAGCGTTTAAGTTCAGAGAACAGATCATATCATTAAAGCATCAGCTTCAGTACTTGGCAAGGGTAGGAATTTCGTAATATAATCAAGGTGGTAATGTGACGAACGGGAAATGTAATGTAATATAACTGAGCTTTCCAACAGCTGGGCAGCATATCCGTACGGTTTACGTGGATGACTTGTGCCACCTGGATTCAAACTGCAGTTGCAGAGACGAGAGAAAAGCGCATTTTTCAATCTGCAAACACACACAAGTGACAAAAATGAGAACACTTCCATCAGATTTCGACCTGGCTTGAAGCAACTGGTGATTGTTGCCTCTGCACTGTAAATATCGGCATAAATGTAATCGCAAATTTATACTGCGCCACCTCAAGAAACACGCTTCTATTCTATTTGTTCCTCGTGTTAAGTCCTTCTTGCTCAGCTGAGGGCTTTTGCTATTGTTGGCTCATCTCTCTGGAATGAACTTCCGCTATCGTTTCGTTCAAGGGTCACTGTTGATGATAGAGCTCAGTCAGCTCGTTGTTTAAAGACGTTCTTATTTTTAGGGGTTCTCATGCTGGAAGCGCCTCCGAGTAGTTTGTTCTGTAAGAAGCGATATATAAGTTATCAAATACAATACATGCTTCAAAGGTGCACCAGACCTAACAACGCAAATCACAGCTGAACAGAATGCTTTTCAAGCGGTTAAAAGAAAGAGGGAAATAATTAACAGCGAGTCATTAGATATTGTCATAAACAGAGAAATAGCATGACAGCATTGAAACTATTCAGTTGTTTTAGTCCGAAGTATCGGAATAAAACTGGCTGAACAGCATGCAACAACATGGCCGAGCAGTACAGACCACTGAACATTATTACTTGGTATTTTGCAGTAATTGTAAGTGTAATCACGGCAATTTATACAGCATCGTCAGTAGCGAGCTACTTAAGGTGCTTTACAATGTCCAATGTCGGCGCGCACAAGAGTCCAACAATAAATGATCAATGAAGGATGTACAAAATCAGAATGAAATCCTGATTCTAGAGTTAGACAGTAAACAGAAAATTTAACCAGCTTCTGTGTCTCTGGAACCACTTAAAACCCATGTTCTGTTATGCTGATTAAAGTACTAACACACGTACTTACATACTAACGTACTTCGAAGAGGAAGCGAGGAAGGATTATCTGCTGCACATACCCGGTGTTATTTGAGTGGTTCTACCACAGATTAGATGTCGTCGGAATCGTTTAAAACCTCTGTCGTGTTAGATGTCCTGTAGTTTCTCTGCTGTAGGAGAGGTACACGTACTGCACAGTGTGTCAGTTGTGTGCCTGTGTTTATTATTTCTGCCTTACCATCGCATGCTTTCGTCTGGACCTTTGAGATTTTGGAAAGCGCCAGATAAGAAAGCGTGACTGACTAGTAGTGGGGTGGGAGGGGTTGTGGGCGGGATGGCGGGGGGTTGATGGTGGGGTCACTGGGGTGGATAGTTGGCCCAGTCTGCTGGGGTATTGTCTTGCTCGAAATGGCCTGTACATGGAGATTTTTATACCAAACGCCCTGGCCAATGGGGTCCTGTCTGGCGCCTATTGTAAGCATAAACGCATATGCAGATTTTTGCATGTAGGATATGTGTACGTGTCTGTGCTAATGTACACATGCACGGGTGAATACGCGACAGACGCATGCGCACTTGTGCACATGAACACTTGCATACACACGGAAACGGACAGACAGACGTACATTGATTGTGGCTTGGTTTTGGTGCACCATCAGTTGATGCCTTGTGAATTAGGCACCGGCGCTATAGAAGTTTCTAAGTAATAGAAATGGTGGTTGTGGTGTTGGTGGTAGTGGTGATGATGATGATGATGATGATGAATAACAGACAAACATACAAAGATGCAGACAGATGCACACTAATGCAGACAGATATACCCAGATGCACACAAATACACACAGACAGAATGCACAAAGATATATAGAGCAGTGCACACATGCAGACGGATAAAGGCATGATTACTTCCTTTCTCATGTAGCCTATCTGTTGACTTGGCAAATTATCTGTCGCTTTTAAGAGGCTCTTAATGATAATGGTGCGTTTTGTGATCTCGATCTTTCATTCGGCCGTCGCTCCCTTAACCATATTTCCCACTTTGCAGAGTTTGGAAGTCCATCCGGGTGGGATGGGTAGTTGTTATTTAACGATGCCGTGTCGCAGCTGAGGTGGTTAGCGTCGCCCTCCTCCTTTGTCCCAGCTTGGGACTGGCACCTCCTGAGTACGGCGGTGGCAGAGTTGGGGTAGAAGCAACTGTTCTTTTATTCATTTCCTGTGTTGTGGTTAGTTCTTTTTTGGCTCTAATTATTATTACTTGAGAGTTGTGTCGACTAGCAGTCTCCCTGAAGCCTTACTTGTTCCTGCGATGTGCATGAGTACATGCATACATACATGCAAAAATACATACATATATACATACATACGTACATAGACACACACATACATCCATACACAGACACACATACATACATATATATATATATATACATATACATACATCCATATAAACAAGAGGTCAGGGTTCAAATCCCAACCCAGGCAAAAATGTGATTTCTGTGCCACTTGTGTGCCATGGCGAACTTTTATGTAACTTATGTAACTTTATCTCTTTTATGTAACTTATGTAACTGTATCACTTTTGTATTACTTATGTAACTGTATCACTTTTATGTAACTGTATCACTTTTATGTAACTTTATCTCTTTTAGGTAACTTATCTTGCACTTTGCTACATATATGTCATCGTTATTTTCTTTTGTCACATGGCTTATTTGTCGTTTGCTTTTTTATGATGATGTTCTAGCCTTATCGCGGGTCTTGATATTATCCGATCAGCCTTCATGGCTTGTGTTTGCATAACCCACTGATCTTCTGTAGGGGCCACTCTATGTATATAGACTGTCTTTGGCCATTTTTCGTAATTAATTATTATATCTCCATATATTATTGTACTTCTTGACGGCTGAGGGCTTAAGGGTTCTTGCATTCGTTCGTTTGTTTGTTCATCCGTTCAGTCATTCGTTTGTTTGATCTTACATTCATTTGGTTAGTTTGATCTAAAGGATGAAACTAATTAGCCATTGTTCATTCATTCTGTTATTTTGTGTGTGTGTTTGCTTACTTTATTCTTTCCTGTCTTTCCTTAATTTGTTCTTTCCTTTCTTCCAACCTCCCTTCTTTTCTTTCTTTATTCCGTTCTTCCTTCCTGCCTTTCTTCTTTCCTTCCTGCCAATCTTTCTTCCTTCCTCTTTCTATTGTTCCTTTTGTCCTTCCTTCCTTCATCTTTTCTTAATATCATTCCTTCTGTCAGAGAAATTTTATAAATTCTGATCAGTTGGTGCCAGATGTATGCGGATCTACGATGACCCTGAACGACCTCTGCCACTCCTAGTGTAATGTAAGAAATGCAAGACATCTTAATGCTGCCACAGCCGTGAACATCATCCATACTTTACCTTTTAAGTAACGTGATGAATGCTGGTAGCACACATACATGCAGATAGCCTGGTGCCTTAAATTTGCGACATTATATGCATACGGGTTAAGGGCATAAAGACAGTTCTCGAATTTATATAGAGGGTGTTGTAAACGTCTATTAGCGGCATAAAAAGTAAGTAAAGTATTCCATATCCCACAAGTGAGACGTAGGGGAGGCGCTCATCTCCTTTTCTTTAGGCCGTTGAGCCGGAAATGGATGAATCCAAATGTCCTGGACATGGGACATAGGTTACACAAAAGTGATAAAATTACATAAGTTACAAAAATGATAAAGTTACATAAGTTACAAAAAGTGATAAAGTTACATAAGTTACAAAAAAGTGATAAAGTTACATAAGTTACATAAAAGTGCAAAGTCAAAATGGAAAAGTAAGCAACACAGTGCGATAAAATCCAGTGTCAAATGACAAGATAAATTACACAGTGTAACACAAAAATTCACAAAATGCAAGGCATGCTACACGTTCAAGGCAAGTGACCCAACCACATTAGCCATGGGTATGAAGTGTTAACGACTTCATTTTTCTTAGCCTCGGAATATGAGGGCAGATGGCCAGTCCTGTCCCTCGCCTACCTCATATTCCCACCGAAAGTGTGCAGTGCACCACAGGACTTACTGTTTACTTCCTCGCTTACGCCCGTACCAAATTATACTGCTAGGTGACGGAGGCACGGTGTGCGCAAACAACTTGCCCAGGATCGTTATGCACAGTCGAACCCGCAGCCGCATGATCGTTGACCAAACGCGTTATCAATAGACCACCGTGCCACACACGTTTTTGTGTAGCGTGGTGTAATGTCCCCTAGTGAGCTTCTGAAGTGTTCTTCCACTTCTGAAGATCCAAGGACCCTTGTGTGTTAACCTCTGATCCGCTACACTGATTACGGCCGATACTACACTTGACCTAGTACTGTATCAGTTGAGCAGGATTACAGTGATTTAAGATGGAGTTTTAAATTGATTTTTAAATAAACAGAACAGATAGAAGGACGAGGTTAATAAATGACTAATGTAGGTATATATTATGCAAATGTGGAACTATTTAAAGCAATTTCTGTGGAGCAGCGGTTCTCAGAGTGTGTGGTCTCTGGACCTTTTTACAGTCTTAAAAGTTTTGAAGACTCCAGAGAGCTTTTGTTTATGTGGATTATATCTGTTGGTATTTACTGTATTAGAAATTAAAACTGAGAAATTAATGTATTAATTCATAACAAAATAACAATATTAGACCCACTACACGTTAGCATAAATAACATATTTTTTAAAATGAAAAGTAACTATACTTTCCAAAACAAAAATGAACATCTTTGCATTGTTATGAAAATAGTTCAGATCGTGCAGGCCCTCTGAAATGGTCTCGGGGACCGCCACAGGTCTCTGGATCACGCTTTGAGAACCTCTGCGGTAGATTGAAGCAGAGACTGTTTGGTGGGAACTCCCCCATCCTATCTGAGGTCTTTTTGTACCTCTGCCTCCTCTATTCCTGGTCGTGGCTCCTTTCTTTCGGCTGCTAACGGACCCCTTGTCGTCCATCGGGTTGGGAGCTCTACTACCCTGCATAGAAACTTTCCTTTCGTTGTTCCTGACTCCTGGAACAACCTTATACAAGACTAGAAATGAGTTAATCAGGCTGTCACCTTTGTTCTGCAAGCAATTGAAATCTTTCCTGTTTGACCACGGGTCTTTTCTGACTGATTAGGAGCGCTACTGATGAGTTTGTTCTTGAAGTTGCGCTTTTTAAATCGTCATTTATGTTATGTAATGTTATGTTAATATGATGGGGCTATTATATAAGAGTTCATAGGTCATTGCGACAGAAGGCGTAAACGTTGCTCAGTTGCTAAATATGTATGATATGTGTATGTATGATATGTATATGTATGATATGTATATGTGTATGATATGTATGTGTATGATATATATGTATGTATGATGATTCAACGATGAGTGATACGTTCAGAATCCTGGTTGATGTTGTCATGTGTTGTGAAGGGGAAAGTTAAGAGACAGTTGTCATGTTTGTGCTTCAGTCATAAGGTCTTTCAAACCAACAACTGTACCTGTGAGGAATACGAGAACTAAAGGTAGAGGCACGTGATTAACTAGTGTTTGTCTTACATTACCTCGTAGTCATTACTTTACATTCATTATGTTACCTTATGTTCATTTCATTACATTTTATGTGTTACGTTATCTTGTGTTCTTTACATTACGTTGTATGTGTTATATTACCTTAGGATAGCTACATTACCTTGTATGTGTGTTACATTACCTTGTATGTGTTACATTACCTTAGGGTCATTAAATTACCTTTTATGTGTTACATTATCTTATGTTCTTTATGTTACCTTACACATGTGTGTGTTACATTACCTTGGGATCATTACACTGCTTGTATATGTTGTATTACTTTGTTTTCTGTACTGTACCTTATGTAAATTACCTTGCTTTATCTTGTCTTAACACAGCCTGTATATGCTACCTTTGCATACCTTGCCATAACTTATGTACCTTGCATAGCCATGGCTTATTCTCCTTTAAAAGCAGAAGCCAGAGTAATGTTCTGACAGTAATGTTCTAATGTTTAAAAGCAGAAGCCGAAGTAATGTTCTAACAGGGATGGCATTCACCTTACTCACATGGTGTTTGCACACTTACCATCTTCCACCTATTTTTGAGGTTTCCGTGGTATTTCTGTAAAGGGTACTCTGATCTTTTAAGGGTACCCTGTTCATCTGGTACAGGATACCCTTGTCTTGCTGGACAGGGTGCCCTTTCCCTCCAGGAAAAGGTTACCCTGGTCTTCCAGGAAAAGGTGCTCAGTCTTACAGGGAGGGTTTAAGCGAGTCGTAATGCAAAGGTTAACCTTGTATTATGTGAAATGTTACCCAGATGTTCCTGAAAATCTGCTGGTAAACACTGTTTATGTTGAGCTCAGCGTTATTCTTAGTAACATCATTTTCTCTGTGTTTTTTGTTTCTGTGGACATGCAGTGATTTATCACTGCTCTTGCTTTTGTTTTCAAATGTTCGCTTTTTGTTGTTTTATGGGTTCTCTAGATTTTACGATGATCTTTGTGCTTGATTTGGTAGACAGTGGAGCCTCATTCTGTATAGAGGTTGCTAGATGATGGTGATAAATGATGATGATGATGATGATGATGATACTGATGATACTGGTGATGATGATGAGGAGGAGGACGACGACGACAGTGATGATGATGATACTGATAACGGTGATGATGATGAGGAGGAGGAGGACGACGACGGTGATGATGATGATGATACTGATAATAATGATACTGATGATAATGACGACGACGATGATAAAGTTCTATAGCAACGAGGTCACGTGCCGAAGCGGAATTGATCCATGTTCCAAAACGGTTAATAACAGAACTTGCATTATAAGGCTGCGTGCTATAAAGACGTTTCCGTGTATCTGCGCTTGTCGGCACCCATCCATTGCATACACAGCCTGGCCTCCTTAGGTTTCTGGATGCACCATGCTCTGTTCCTCTGCTTTGCGGTTTGGTGGTCAGTTGGCCAGGCCGAGGCCTTGGTACGGGCCAGCCGACCACGAATCCAGTTCAGGTATTTCGACACCAGGAAAAGGATCCATTCAGCGGCTTTCCTTCCTTTCTACCCCCCCCCCCCCCACCCGAGTCTCGAACGTAATGTCTGGTTACAGCAGAGGTCAACTGTGGAACCAGAATACACGGCTGTTTCAGCTAAGTATTCTAGTTCCATATATATTGTGAAATTAGAATACTCGGAATACATGTACTGGTTTACTCGATTCTGCTCAGTACTCGATTCTGCTCAAAAGACTGACTGAATGACTGACTGACGGACTGACTGACTTTACTGACTGAGTGACTGACTGACTTGACTAAATGTCTTGACTGGCTGACCGACTGATTAGTGAAATCTGTCTTCGGGATAGCTTTCAAAAGGTTCTAAGAGGTCTTGTGAAAGTACAGATAACTGACTAATTAATAAGCTAACTAACTAATTAGCTAGCTAACTAACTAATTATTTAACTATTTTACTAATTAGCTATTTAGTGAAATGTATTTCTTCAGAATAGCTGTCAAAAGGTTCCGGGAAGGCGATATGAAAGTGTCGAGATTACTACCTTGCTAGAGCTTACTGACTAGCTAAATAACTAATTAACTAACTATCTAACTAATTAGCTATCTAACTATTTAGCTACTTAGTGAAATGTATTTCAGAATGGCTGTCAAAAGGTTTGGGAAGGTGTGCAATTGTCGAGATAACTACCTAGCTAGCAGACTGACTGATTAGCTAACCTATTAATTTGTGAAAGGTATTGTCTTCAGAAATGTCACGCTCAGCCCCAGAAGTGGAAGAGTACGACAATGTACCAGAGACTTCCGTTTCCCTTGGTCTTCATCCAATGTCTGGTGGCCATGGCGACCAGGTGTGCACAGGTGAATCGATTGAAGACAAGCGCGTTTCCACAGAAGGCAGTGCCACGGAGCCATTGCTGGAGAAGAACGGAAAGACGGATCCTGGAGGGCAGAAGCCAAAACGATTCAGCTGGGGACGGAAGAAAAAGAATTCCCTGAAGCCCGATTCAGGTCTGTACCCTACAAGTTGTTGTTGTTGTTCTTATTCTTCTTCTTCTTCTTCTTCTTCTTCTTCTTCTTCTTATTATTATTATTAGTGTAATTATTTTTATTATTATTATCATTATTACTACTATTGCTATTACTACTACTACTATTATAATTATTTTTATTATTATCATCTTTATTACTACTATTGCTATTACTACTACTACTATTATAATTATTTTTATTATTATCATCTTTATTACTACTATTGCTATTACTACTACTACTATTATAATTATTTTTATTATTATCATCTTTATTACTACTATTGCTATTACTACTACTACTATTATAATTATTTTTATTATTATCATCTTTATTACTACTATTGCTATTACTGCTACTACTACTACTATTATAATTATTTTTATTATTATCATCTTTATTACTACTATTACTACTACTGCTACTACTACTACTATTATTTTTTCCCGGAGGTAAGTGTAATCCCTCAGGCACTGAAAAATTACTCTAGGAGAGTTTCTAGAGTATTGTCACTTAAATAGTGTTCAGAAGTGTTTATAAGGACACGTAATATGCCCAGGTGTACGCTATGTATGCCTAGATCAGTTGGTCTTCTTCTGTTCTTTTGATAGGCACTTTAAAAGGTGCTGACCTTTGTGATTGAATGTCATTCTGTATGTTTGCCTTTGTGGTTGAGTGTCATTCTGTATGTCTGCCTTTGTGGTTGAATGTCATTCTTTATGTCTGTCTTTGTGGTTGAATGTCATTCTGTATGTCTGTCTTTGTGGTTGAATGTCATTCTGTATGTCTGCCTTTGTGGTTGAATGTCATTCGTTTGTCTGCCTTTGTGGCTGTGCTTCTTTCATTTGTTTGCCCTTGTATTTAATTGTCAGTGTGTTCATCCACGCGTGTGATTCCTCGATCAGCCGATGGACATATGGCATATTAACAAATGACTTACTTACTTACTCATACGTGCATGTTTACACACACACACACACACACACTTGACAGGTGAATGTATATGGAACATACATACATATTTATGTACATATACAGAATTTATTCTAGTGTTCTGGTCTAGTTTTGGTGTCAGCCTCCTACAGATGTGTCAGTGACTCAGCACCATTTGCTGCATGGCTGTGGCCATCAGTTTCACTGAAACAGGAACCACTCCCAGTTCCACTTTCTGTTTCTCTTTGGCACAATGGGGTTATTGTTAGCTCTCCTGGCAACTAGTTAGGAGGACATCAATTAGGTGTTTGTGATAAAATATCCACAATCTAGCTTGCAATCCGTTTTGCCAGATGCATTGCTCTTAACCAGTTTTATGTTTAATCAGAACCTTCTCCCAGTAATGTCAGTCATTGAAAATGTCATCCTTTTCAAGCTTCGATATCAGTTTACCAGATGTGCTGCTGTTATGGACGTAAATAGTGTTTTAGGACCGTGTCCAAATCCTTACCGATACATACAGTGCAGTCCAGTGATGGGTGGCAATTTAATGGGTTTGGCGGCTTATTTTAGCATTATTTCTGCATTTATTAAGTGCCACTATCTCAAGATTAAGTATCAATCGATGGTACTGAGCAGTTGTGAGTGAAGGACCTGCTCAAGGCCCCTACACGATAACCGTTTCAGGGAAGAAGATTCAAATCCATACTCTGCGCGTTACAAGCTGAGCGCTCTAACCAGTCGGCTACCGTGACCTTCATACAAGCTGAGCGCTCTAACCAATCTGCTACCGTGACCTACATACAAGTCGAGCACTCTAACCAATCGGCTACCGTGACCTACATACAAGTCGAGCGCTCTAACCAATCGGCTACCGTGACCTACATACAAGTCGAGCGCTCTAACCAATCGGCTACCGTGACCTACATACAAGTCGAGCACTCTAACCAATCGGCTACCGTGACCTTCATACAAGTTGAGCGCTCCAACCAATCGGCTACCGTGCCCCCACCACCCGCGGGTCTCAGACTACATGCCCCACGCACTCTCGCATACGATAACAACAATCCTGTAATTATCCAATAACAGATACCCGTGTACTTTTTTAATTCCTACAATATGGTACATTTGCTGATACAATTCAATAACAAAACCCTACAATGCTTGCGACTGAAATGAATTATGGCGACCTCTAGTCTCAGGGTACACAGCTGCTGTCCGTTTTTCTACACTGCACCATGAAGCTTCCCATCTAGGTAGGCAGGATTCCCACGAGTGACACTGTGTGACCTCGCCTAGGATTCTAATAGTACACTGGAAACTCCTTATACTGGTAGCTTTGCCAGTGATGTTAAGTATTCTGTTATAACAAGGTTTTTATGGTGAGGTATTGTTGTAAAGTTATTTTGAATTTGGGATCCATATCCCTGTCCACTTTATATCAGAATTTGTGTTGTAATAATAATAATAATAATAATAATAATAATAAGAAATAAGAAACTCCTAGAGCACTGGTTTTTAATGCACTAGGCATCAACCGATGGCGCTTCAAATTTAAGCCGTATTCAGGTCAATATCCAGAAGATCAGCCCACTAAGACAGAGGCAGCCTATGGCGGAAAAGCCAGCTGAAAAAGGAAAGTCTTAAGTCAAGAACGAAATGACATAAGAGACTGGGCGTAACTCACTGATGTAGGAAGAGAATTCCAAAATTTTAGTCCCACAACCGAAAAAGCTCGCTTACCGAGAACAGAATGTTAAAATATATAAGATAAAGAGCAGTCTGTTGAAACTGACCATATATATAACAGGTACGAAGTGTTAACTACTTCATTTTTCTTGGCCACATCACATGACGGTGGGTGGTCAGCCCTCTCCATCGCTTCCTAAGCCTCTCAATGACAGTACACGGACATTGTACTCTTTGTATCGATAGCGGACTTTGCAAATGGGGAACAAGAGGAGCCGAACTCTTTAGGAATCTTTCTGCTCTGACATGGATTTGAACCCCTGACCTCATTTGGTGGACATTTCAGCATACCAAGGACTAGGTTATGAAGAAGCGTACTATAATGAGATTCTAGTGTACTTGGATGTTATAAAAAGGTCAGAATTAGTTTTTCAGGTTATGTTAACATAGAGTGCATATTAAGTTGTCCTAACACCAGCCATTGCTATGGTCTTCAAGGCAATATCTGTTAACAGCAGATACTAATGTAACAGATCTAAACATGTGCATCATAATTAAGTTACAAGCTGATAACGAGTGTACATTAAAATATACCAGGTGGAACATTGTGCCACGGGGTGCAGTGCACTAGACACCATACACTAGATGTGTCCATCTAGTCTGGCCACACTAGTGCCGGTTAACGTTGTCAGACATTAGTGCGATCTCTTTATCAAGCGTGAACTCAATGGAAATGCGTGCAGTGGGATTGGTGGACGCCTGGCCGAGTGGGTGTCCAACTAAGCCCTGTCAACGGCTTTCATCAAGGAGAGCATTAACTTAATTGCTCAGTTAATATGGTCGTTTTTTCTGCATAGTTTATGTAGATGCTATGATACCCGACTCATTGTGATTGCCCCGATTTGCCCTGGGATGGGCAGGGCTTGAAACAGGTTCAGGGTCGCTGGGTTTGTGTGCGCACGTGTCCTGGCCTTGTGGTTCGTAACCCGCGTGGTTTAAAATTCCTTCATAACTTTGCAGTTTTTAACCCTTTACGTTTGAAAACCTACCTCTTGGTACTTAACACTTTCGGTTCAAGTAGACTACCGTCACCCTAACCAGTTTTGGGGAGGGGCAAATCTGAGGAGACAACCACCACCCTAACCAATTTGGGGAGGGGCAAATCTGAGGAGACAACCATCACCCTAACCAATTTGGGAAGGGGCAAATCTGAGCAGACAACCGTTACCCTAACCAGTTTGGGGAGGGGCAAATCTGAGGAGTGGCCCACTAACTGAAACAGCGGCATGGACGGAGATTTCCTGCTGGGTCCAACCTTGACCTCACTGCCACCACTGACGAAACTGTCTGAAACCCACTCACCGTGAGCACTCTGAGTATTTTGTTCTGTAAGGGATGCTATATAAATTGATGGAAACAGTACATTACGAGGCTTCTGGTCTTCTTAGTTTTCGTTGTTACTTATTTACTTTGGACTGTTAGTGACATACATTGGTGTTTTTCATTAATCTATATTTAATCTTTAACCTTTCTGTAACTGTATTTAACCTCTAACCTTACTGTAACCTATATTTAACCTTTAGCCTTTCTGTAACCTATGTTTAACCTCTAAGCTTTCTGTAACAGCCAAACTAATTTGTATTGTAACCAGACATGTAACACGGGGGGGGGGGGAGGCATGTGGGTTTATAACTCACGAGTGAGAGGGCTTTGTCAATCATGACTTGGTAAACGTGTCCCTGTGGCTAATAAGACTGTGGCTACAGCAGTTATAATGTAATTGTAATTGTAAGCTCAAATTTATATAGCACAACTGTAAGATAAAATCGTCAGAGGCGCTGCTAACTTGACAGCGCTAAAACTCGATCAAATAGAATGGTTTTCGTGTATTTACAGAAAAAATGCTAAGAAAGGCCAAAAAGCTGTTTGGCAAAAGAGGCCAAGAAAAGCCAAAGAGCTCTTTGGCAAAAGATGCAAAGAAAGGCCAAAGAGCTCTTTAGCAAAATAGGCTAAGAAAGGCCAAAGAGCTCTTTGGCAAAAGATGCAAAGAAAGGCCAAAGAGCTCTTTAGCAAAATAGGCTAAGAGAGGCCAAAGAGCTCTTTGGCAAAAGAGGCCAAGAAAGGCCAAAGTTGCTCGGACCCGAGGGACAACCAAGGTCACCTTGTAATTAATGATGGCCAGCTGGTTGAACTAGGAAAGGCTAGTGTTACAGTGGGCTATTTACAGAGTTCCCAGGATGCTGCTGACCAGTCAGACGTATTCCATCACTACTACATTTTCTGCTTCTCCTAATCGTGCATGAATAGGCAGCAGGGTCGTTTCTAGACGGGTTTCCGGAGTATGCTACCACAGTCTTTTCCCAGTGCCCTGTCCTTGGTGTCTTTCCTTTCTCGACTCAGGGAGTCAGGGTGCTTTTGTTTCATCACGCTTGTAAGTAAGTGAGTGAGTGAGTGAGTGAGTCAGCAAGTCAGTAAGTAATTAAGCAATGCTTCTGTTAACTTGTCATATATCCATTGGCTGAGCAGATGAAAATCTTCTACAGAGTGTGTAAACAATAGTAAGTAAGTAAGTAAGTAATGCATTTGTTAATGCCCCATATGTCCTTCGGTAGAGCGAGGGATCGTGGGCGTGGACAGACACACAAACAGTGAAATACATAACGCAGCAATTCGTATGATAACAAACATAGGTTGTTCGGAAATGTTCTGTATATGCTGGAGTATATTTCTCGAGATTGGAACAGAGTTTTTGGCAGTTACTTTCACGGCCTGTATGTAGCAATTGGGAAGCAACTGAGGATTTTCCCCAGAAAGGGACTTTTGAGGAACTAGAGCACAGATGCTCAGCACTGGGGAGGCTAACTGCATGATAGGACCAGTAGGTCATGTTGCTATTTTGCGTAGTTTTGCAAATATTAATGTAGAGTAAGTTAAGCTGGAGTAATTTAAGGAAATGTAAGTTAAGGTCAAGGAAGGTAAAGTCAGGTAACAGTAAGTTAAGGAAAAGTAAGTTTAAGTAAAATAAGTTAAGGTAAACTTAGTAGGCTCAGTATCTTTCATCTGATCTGTTGTGTGTGTGTGAATGGCAGCAAATGGTGAAGAAGTGGAGTCACTGCCCCAAATAGAAGTTCAAATTCAGGGTCAAAATGGAGGAAATGGCAGCAGCGCATCTGCAACAGATGAGACCGAACAGCAGCAGCAGCAGCAGCAGATGGTCCTTGAAACACCAGAACCACCACTTGGTATGATTCGTTTTATACTCCTGAACCACCACTTGGTGTGATTCGTTTTATACTCCTGAATCACCACTTGGTATGATTCGTTTTTTAACGGTTCATTTGAACTCCTGAACGATCACTTGGTATGATTCGTCTGTACTCCTGAACTACCACTTGTTATGGTTCATCTGATCTCCTGAACCACCACCACTCAGTGAATATCTACAATGTTTTTGGCATGTGCTATTTTTAGCTACAGTTAATGAATATTCATAACTTGATGAATATTTACGACGTTTCTTCTCAGGTCGTGTTTCCTACTGGACGTGCTGCGTTGCCCCTCAGAAGTCGCCAAGCAAGAAGGAGCAGCGTGAGAAAAAGGAACAGGAGAAGCTGGACAAGCGAGAGAAGGAGAAGAATGCCAAGGCCGATAAAAAAGAGAAGGAGAAGCGCGAGAAGCAGGAGAAGAAAGACAAAAAGAGGAAGAAGGAGAGTGGTCTACCACCCGGATTTCAGTGTAACGGTGGCGATCAGGTTCAGAGCCCAGTTGCACCGGTTGAAGACGTGCCTGGAATCCAGAGGGCGGCTGGCGACGGCAAAGATGCCAGAGACGGTAAAAAACACAAGAGTGAATCTTTTTAGATCTGTTAGTTAGATGGCCAGGTTACACCACTTTTGATAGGTTCTTGTGCTGTATAAATTATCCGATACAGACATGTCTCTGTGTGTGCTTCTACGTACATTTGTATGTATCTGTATATGAATATCTGAATATTTACATAGCAGAGACGTTTCTGTTTCTGCGGATTTATTTTGTGTTGATAAATAATTGTAATAAGCTGTTGGCTTTAGCTGGTATCATGATCAGTGATTGGTCAAGCACCTACCTTGATGAGTGATACCAGTAGTTAGAATGCTTTTTCAGCTGATCTAAACGCATTCCTCTTGGAGCTGTTAAATAGCAGGTAAATGTACATGTTTTCTGTAGCGCCATATGGCCTCAACCGTGCTCATTTTTCAATGAATTTATTGGGTGAGATCCTTCACCACCACTGCCCTTTTGAAAGGGTGCCACGCCATTTAAGGTCCCCGTGCACGCACGGTACTAGCCCGAGATTCAAATCTCTGAACTAAGCCACAACCGGGATGCGAATTGGCATTCTCATGCTCAGAGGGGCCTTGATGTATGCGTGTCGCTAACCAGGCCAGCTAGACGGGTACCTTCTCCGCGTCCCCATGTGCCTGTAGTAAGACTTGAGCAGGACCTCCTGTTCATCCCATGCTCCTGTACGACTCTTGTCCACTGAACCATCTTTCTGGAAGAATTTTCCATTGGAAATCTAAACTGCTCCTGCTGATGCAACAAGATTGACTTTAGACGACGTTTTTTCAAACTGTTAGACAGCCGTGTTTCAGTGACTGAGAGTTTCTTTAAAGGTGCTGTATAAATCTTATGATACATACATAGATACAGAGTTTGCATGTGTGTATCTATTTACGGAGCTCATTTTCAACGGTGTGTTCTGCAGGGTCGTCACTGAGTGACGAGATGAACAGAGGACGTTCGGAACCGTCTGGTGGTGATCCAAAAGCAGCCATGGTTTTTCCACACCCCAGACCATCAGTAGATGGTAGTTACGGTCATCAGAATCCAGGCGCCTTACAAATGGTAGCCGGCCAGCCACACCCCCACGAGTCAGGTGACCAAGCAGTTTTTATTGTGTTATTATTATGGCTGTGTGGAAGCTTGAAGGAAGAATTGAGGGAAAGAAAGTTCCAGGAAGACCTAGGAGTATGATGTGGGACTGGATGATGGATAAGGGAAGAAGATGGGGATACACAGAAGTCAAGGAACAGAGAAAAGCGGTGTTGTTGGATTCTTGGAGCTGCCTATGGGCAGAACATTGAAGAAGGAGAAGCTGGGTGTGATTTGTAGAGGACGAGGATGGGGAACTTCCCCACACTGGCTCGGATTGAGGATTTTCCTCATACGTTTTGGTCATGCCTATTTTGGTGCTTAGAATTGCACCCTGCACCGAAGTACGTATGTATGTATGTATGTGAGTGTATGTATTTGTGTATATGTATGTGTGTGTACGCTTGTTTGTTTTGTATGTATGTATGTTTCGGTACTTTAATAAAGCACATCTTAGGAACCCCTCAGAAACGATGGAAACATGGCTGCCCACAGGATTTCGAAAATTTAAGATATTATCGAGCCGGCTTGCATTTACACTCCAGCGGCACCACTCACGAGGTATCTTGAATTATCTTACCTGATGTTCCATTACCTTGTCTTACGTTGTCTATGTCACTTGCAGGCTCAGTGTTGAGGCAGAATCCGGCTGATCCCCATCACCAGCAGCAGCAGAGAACTGTGCCGAGCATCTACGTGCCTACGATCGTCTACCCTTCCCTTGTGCCTAAGCCAGTTGACGAGTCTTTCAGCTACGATCCTTCCATGTCTTCTGGTAACCAGTTCGACCACGTGCCCCTCAGCGAGCCCGACCTCACGAAGCAGCCGACGAGGAGCGCCCTCAAGGGTGCCAAGAATGCCAAGAAGATGGAGCTGAGTAAGGAGCTAGAGGTTAAGCTCCAGGAACGGCTCTCGCTCACCGAAAACGGGTCGCCCCGCAACAGCTCGCTCAGCGGGGGCTTTGCCGACGGTTCCGGGGGAAGACCGAGGAGCGGAGGTAGCGGTGCGGTGAAGTTTGGTGCCACGGAGGAACATCTCACGACACCCACGGGGATGTTCGGAGGGGGACAAGGGCCGACGATGAATGCGTACGTAGATAGGGGTTCTTTGCTTTTTCATTTGCTCACCATCTCGAATTTTAAAATATTATAAACACACCGAGACATACTTGCAACGCTGTCTTTGGGGACCATATCATGGACTGCCTTGTAACGAGGTTGCTTTATATGAGGTCATTTTCTTAAGCTTAACTAATTTTGGGATCAGTGTACCCAACCATGTCATCTCAGAGTCCATTTTAACATGAAGCATGTGATTTATGTGATTCGTAGGCATAGATCTAAATATGCAAACAAATGGACAAATAAATAAACAAATAATAACACAGCAAACAGATAAACAAATAAATAACACAGCAAACAAATAGACAAATAAATAACACAGCGAACAAATAAACAAATAAATAACACAGCAAACAAATAAGGGAAGATGCTGCTTAGGCAGACATACAAAATTACATGCAACCACGAAGACAGACGTATAGAATGTCACATAAACACAAAGGTAGAGGCACACAGAATATGCATGCATGTATGTATAACGCATGTATGACGTATGTATGCATGACGTATGTATGACATATGTATGACGTATGTATGATGTGTATATATATATATATGACGTATGTATGACGTGTATATGTATGATGTACGCATGTATGTATATGGGTACATGATGGATTACGCTCTGACTGTTGTTAATTAATTATCGTTAAGGAAATTTTCAGTTCAATTCTGTCAGCTGTGCATCTTCCGGTATTTATAGAAACTTGTAAACAAGTTTGTTACCTAAGCTTTACACTGCTGAGGAGTTTCTAGGATTACCTTACATTTATGCTGAGGTATAGTTTCTGTCTAGGATTGTAAACAAGTTTGTTACCTTTACCTTTTTTACTTTGGGAGATTTTGTTTAACTGTCACAGAAGAGATTCTGTCTAGGGTTGTGAACAAGTGTGTTAACTTTACCTTCTTACCTTTGGGAGATTTTGTTTAACTGTCGCAGAGGAGTTTCTATCTAGGATTGTGAACAAGGGTGTTACCTTTATTACCTTCTTACCTTTGGGAGATTTTGTTTAACGGTCACAGAGGAGTTTCTGTCTAGGATTGTGAACAAGGGTGTTACCTTTGTTACCTTCCTACCTTCTTACCTTTGGGAGATTTTGTTTAACCGTCACAGAGGAGTTTCTGTCTAGGATTGTGAACAAGGGTGTTACCTTTATTACCTTCCTACCTTCTTACCTTTGGGAGATTTTGTTTTAACTGTCACAGAAGGCGACTATTAGCAGGTTCGATTCAAGAGACGGACGAACAAGCTGAGGAAATTCCAGATTACGACAATCTGCACAGCGACGACAGCTCAGATGACGAAGTCGAATACACAGACCAGCAGCGTAAGCAGTTTTCCAGTCACCCCTTTGCTTTGTTGTCCAAATATTTCCATAACGTAACGTTGTAGCTAGGCAGTGATTGGCCTTTCATTGTGGGTCGTAGTGCCATGCGACCTTTGACATGAACTTCTTGCCCTCTGCTTCTATTTGTTGTTTTTTTATCATTTCATTTATTGCTGCACAAAAAACAACAGCGTAAAATATATTACATAAAAACTCGTGGGATACAAGAGGCAGACCCAGAAAGAACCATGTTCCACTTATTTGGAACTCTGCACTGGCTTCCGATCGAGAAGAGAATCCAGTTCAAAATACTTCTAATAGACAGGATGTCGATTGCTGGTTCGGCTCCAGAATACATCAGAGAGCTTCTCTTACCTGTTGCGAGCCAACTGGGTCGTCAAAGGCTGCGCTCTGCTGCTCGTGGCCAGCTCACAGTTCCGCGCTCCTGCACGACGGCACGGGCAAATCGTGCTTTTTCCTGCGTGGGACCGCTTCTCTGGAACAGTCTGCCCCCAGAAATTCGATCTCTCGCCGCCTCAGAAACATCTCAAGAAACATTCTCGGCTCGTCTTAAGACGCACCTTTTCGGTCATCTTCGATAGACACCCTGCAGCGCCTTTGTGAGTTTCTTAAAATGCGCTATACAAGTGCCTGGATACATACATACATACCTACATCACATGGAATGCTATTTGAAATGAGAAATTATCAATTTAATGTCTGTAGTCCAACTGGACTTGAGCAAACAAAACCTTTGTAATAAAAAGCAAAAAGCTTAAATAACAACAGTTTAAGACCATTCTTTTTGATTGTGGTCTTATACTTTTATGCAGAGGAGTTTTCTGTAAGAGGAGCTATATAAAACTGCAATCGTGATTACATTTCTTGGTTACCATGCCATTTACACGGTATGTGTTTTTAAGAGACCCTATTACGTAGAATCTGTGCAAATTGTGCTAGAGCCGACTAAACAGTGATTGGAATTTTTGGTGTTTTAAGGTTCTCTGCTGGCTAAGGTTTCACGGAATGACAGTCTAGCAAAATTGCTAAGTTCAAGGCCGCAAAAGGGCTCAATATCTGATCACGACGTCATACCACAGCGAACAGAAGCGGAAAAGAATGAAATTCGACAAAGGATTGGCAGTCACTTAAACAGGTCTCACAGAAATCTAAATAAACTATTTTATGAGACTTTTTGTTTTTGTGTGAATGCTAGCAATATTATTTTTGCTTTCTTATGCATATTAATGAGATTGTTTTTTTTTGGGTTTCTTATGAATATTAATGAGATTGGGTTTTATTTTCTTATGAATATTAACGAGATTGGGTTTTTGGTTTCTTATGAATATTAACGAGATTGCTTTTTCATTTCTTATGACTATTAATGAGATTGTTTTTGCATTAATATGAATATTAATGTTTTTTGTTTCTTGTAAATATGAATGAGATGGTTGTTTTGCTTTCTTAATTTAGTGCATATTAAGGAGATAATAATAATAATTAACAATAATAATAATAATTATTAATTTGTTTCCACTCTTTTGCAGACGGTTAAGTCAAAGACCAACGGCGAGAGAATTGGAAGAGAAACACATCTTGTTGAGTAAGTGCCAGTCAGATTCGCTGATTAGCATATTCTGATCTAATCCTTTAATCTAGTCCCCTAATCTAATCCTCTGTTGTGTGATTACAACAAGGCACAAAGTACACAAGACTCTCCTTACACTGCGTTTCATTATGACGCAAATTATGGTATAAAACGGTCAAGACAAAGAATCTCAGACTCAGTTCAAGTTTATAAAATGACTTTGTTATAACAGAACCTCATTAAAAGGTGGTTTTGGATGGGGCTTCCAAAGAAGGCATTATGAGTAGGATCTGATGTATCAAGTGATGGCGTATCTAGTTGGTCTGGTTAGCTCATTGGTTAAAGTGTATATCAAGGCGCCTCTGTATGTGAGGATGCTGGTTTGAATACCAACAGTGGCTATATTTCAGGGATTTGAATTCTCGGGCTCACATGGTCCGTACATGTTTGGGGAACTTAAATGGTGTGGCACCCATTCAGATGGGCAGTGGTGGTGAAGGATCTCACCCGATTAATTCATTGAAATGAGGACTATATTTGTTTATGTGGAAACGTTATTTCAGGACAGACTCCGGAAGAAATTCGAAGAGATAGAGAGGAAATAAAGCGCACTCTAATACGCAAGGTGGGTCACGGTCTGTGTAAATGTGGATGGGTGGGCGTGAGTGGATCGTTGGGAATTGGGTGGGTAGGATGGTGTGAGTAAAAATTTAAAAATTTCACTGCAACAAAATTTGTAACAGAGTTGCTTAATAATATGACTATGATATTAATAATATGAGTAAGCAAATACTTGAGTGCCTATGAGGAATTTCTCTTGAAGTGGTGCTATATGAATTTATGATTATGATTACCAGAAATACGGCTACAGAAGTAATAGTAGTAAGTAAGTAAGTAAATAATGCATTTGTTAACACGCCATATGTCCATTGGTTGAGCAAGGAATCGTAGGCGTGGAGAAACACACTAACAATTAAATACATAACACAGCAAACAAATAAAGGAAGATGCACAGCCACAAAGGCAGACAAACAGAATGACACTCAACCACAAAGACAGACATACAGAATGACACTCAACCACAAAGACAGACATACAGAATGACACTCAACCACAAAGACAGACATACAGAATGACATTCAACCACAAAGACAGACATACAGAATGACACCCAACCACAAAGACAGACATTCAGAATGACATTCAACCACAAAGACAGACATACAGAATGACACCCAACCACAAAGACAGACATACAGAATACTAGTGTTACTAGTGGTGATGGTAGTAGTGCTGGTAAAAATTAATGTTTTCGTTTCTTGCGTGCAGCTGAGTTTTCGGCCGACGGTCGGGGAACTGAAGGAGCGTCGCATCATCAAGTTCAACGATTACGTCGAGGTTACGGACGCAGAGGAGTATGACCGAAAGGGAGACAAGCCGTGGATGAGACTTACACCAAAGGATAAGGTTTAGATTGGCTCACGTGAAACTTACTCTTGGGCCTTTTAATGTGTTTGCGTCATCAGATTCGTTCAGGGTTACTGCATCCTCTTCTGCCTCTTGCTCCTCTTTCTCATTCTTCATCTCTTCTTCATTCTCTTCCTCATTCTTCTCTTTCTGATTCGTCTCCTCTTCCACATTCTCTTCCTCTTCATCCTTTTTCTGGTTTTTCTCCTCTTCATTTTACTGATTCTTCTCCTCTTTCTCATTCTCTTCCTCGTCCTTCTCCTCTTCTTCCCTCTTTTCCTGTTTCTCTTTTCACCCTCCTTTTGCCTCCTCCTCTTTTATTATTCTCTTCTTATTGTCCTCCTTTAAGGAGGAATGATGATTGTTGTCTGTTTCTTTACATTGCACTGTTTTACATTAGGTCACATGACATTTTACACTGTAATACTTCATGTTACATTACAGGCTGCCATTCGTAAAGAGTTGAACGAATTCAAAAGTACCGAAATGGCAGTCCACGAAGGCAGTCGACATTTCACCCGGTAAGGAGATACTTTTCCCTCCAAGGAACAATTCGTTTTGTTGCTGCATAACTCGAGTGATATGGGCTGAACAGGGAAATTGTAAAGGCCTCCTCTGCCTACATCTCATGTGGGAGATATCGGACACTCTTTTATGTATCCTATCTCTTATGTATGCTATCTCTTATGTATCCTATCTCTTATGTATCCTATCTCTTGTGTATCCTATCTCTTATGGTATCCTATCTCTTATGTATTCTATCTCTTATGTATCCTATCTCTTATGTATCCTATCTCTTGTGTATCCTATCTCTTAACAAAGTGTCTTTTAGGTACCTCACTACTCCAGATTTAAGTGGTTTTAAAGTTCATTCAGAAAAACATTCATCTGGAAGGGAATATTATTCAGAGAACTGGAAAAGTCGCCACTAGCGGTCTCTTGCATACATGTATAGCCCTACCTGTTGATTCCCATTCAGAGTTGACATATTTGTTTGATGATGATGATGATGATGATGATGATGAGTTCTCTGCCCAAAGGCGGGTCTGTGTGGTGTTGTGCCACCCAGGGATGAGATGAGTGAGGTGGTGTCTTTCCTGTTGCCTTCCTCACAGACATTTGTGGGTGAGCAACTTGTCCAAGATCGCTACGCAGTGGCTTGAGGCAGGTTCGAACCCGCAACCCTCCGGTTGCAAGGCACAGAACATACCGCTACACCACCATGCCCCACATTTGTGAAGCCAGAAATCATCGTCGAGTCACATGTTTGTTGATATGTCATATTTCTTTATAAATATTTGTGTTTGTATTTATGTTTATTGTTGTGTTTGTTTAGGTTTCATCAACCGTGACAACGGCCACAGTTGTTGACCTTTCACCAAAATACATTTGACAGATATTTGCCTTTTAAGCGTATTACCCGACACACATGTCGCTGTATATATATATACGTATGTGTGTGTACATCTGCTATGCAGCAGACAAGACATTTTCTCTATTTTATATTTTAATCCGTGCAACCATGTAGCGAACTGCCTATTTCTAAAGGTCCTCTGACCACAGCGCCTGTTTAGTGATGGCATCACGCCGTCAGCTTCTTACTGCATTACACTACATGTGATGATGGATATACATATGTAATGTATACTAGATATATATATGCATATTTTACGTCACGGTAGCCAATTGGTTGAGCGTTTGCCGTGTTGCACAGATGGTAGGGATTTGATCCTCCATTGAGAATAAGTCGTTTACCCGTAATTTTTTAAGTGAGTGGTGATCCCTATAAAAATACAGTTACAGACAATATGAAAATATTTAGAGTGTTAGTTTACAAGCGTGGCTTTTACGTATTCTGGGTGTTGCAGATGTATCTGTTAATGAACCGTTTTCTCGGAAAATTCTAGAGCCCATCATGTGTTGTATTGACTGCGGAAGTTGGAGAGAGTTAAACGTATGGCATAACACCGCCTTCTTTTTCTTGGTTTCTGCAGTCGTGCACACAGCAGGTTCATCGTGTGGTTATGTTCTTCCGTTTTTCTTTTCCCAACATGGGTTGCATTTGAGATGACTTATCGGTGTAGAAAACTTGTAGAAAAACTGTCAGTCATTGCCAGGCTTTTCTTGCTATCATATTTAATATAACAGTTTGGTTTTTTTACATACATCTGGCCTGTGTAAATAGGTTCGGCGACGTGACTTCAAATTGTAGTGAATTGCGTCTCGCTGACAGAATGGCATTTGGGGCTTGTGGAAATTGCTTGTTTGCTTGTGTTTTTAAACATTGATGTATAAATCACGTATAAATATGTCGCTTATGTGTTATATGCTATGTAGGGTGTGTGATGGTCTAGTGGTTCAAATCCCACCCAGGACAGAAATATGTTTCGAAATTTCAGCTCCATTTGGCCCCTACCATGTAAAATACAAGGATGTTCCACCTAAATAGTGTGGTGTGGCAAAATGTTCTAGTGCTTGGCTTGCTTGAATGTCAACTCAGGTGTTTGGATTTCAAATACCCACATGGAGAGAAAAATATTTCAAACTTTCTGGTTAGTTAGTGCCTTATGCTGACCATACACTGACCATACACTAACCATACATAATTGCCTATGATTCCTCGCTCAGTCGATGGGCACAGGGTGTGTTAACAGATGCATTACTTACTTACAAACACTGTCAGTGGAAAGGTCAGGTGGCCCTGGTATGCCGAGGCTGAAAAATGAAGTTACAAATAATTCGTGCCCATGGCTGCAGCTTCTTGGGTCTGTTTTAAGGGTCTGATTTTCGTTTGCTTCGATATCCACGCAGCAGAAGCTGCTGACGAGTATGTTTTGCGGTTGTTTCTTGCGTCCACAGTTTCATTTTAGGTTCTCAGATTTAGATGTTTGCTTTTTGCTGTTATTTCATGCTATTCTTGCGATTTCATTTGAGGTTTTTTGGATCCGTTGCTTCAGTGTTGCTTATCGCATGTAATTAACTGACCACTTGTCATTCGATACTGGATTTGCTACAAGAACCTTTTGACACAATTTAGGAAAAGTGTATTGAACTGCTATTAGGCTGGCTTTTTTACTTAGCTTGGACAAATCCATTATGGAATTTGCGATTAATTATTCTGATTTTTTAGGAACTGCTTACGCTGTTTGGGAAATGCCGTGTTTGATTGCAAAATGTTGTTTGAATTCGTAATTTATGTCAGGATTACTGGGTCTTTTGCGCTTTTTAAGAAACCTGGAACCGGGAATGATATCACAGACAGAGGGAGACAGACATACAGACCGACAAAGAGAAAAGACAAAGAAAGATTTAAACACATAAACTGTTCTCTTTGGCCATGACGGGGCCAGAGATGCTTCTGAGTAGATGTTTGGTTGAATGGGCGCTATATAAATGCTTCAGATGAACGAAAATGAGAAACATAGAGCTACATAACGGTCGTGGCTTTCATTCTTCAGACAAATCTGGCAACCAAGTCTGGATCTATTCAATATTTAGTAACATTTTGTAAAATTGTAGGGACTTGATGTTACATCAACATTACCCTGTATACATATACATGTATGTATGTATGTGTATGTATATATACATGCACATATATATATATGCATATGTGTGTATATATACATGAATATATATATGAATATGTATACATATGTATATATAGCATCTAGTAAATAGTATATTTGATGATGAGTGCATTTGTTGTGACTGACCTGCCAGGTTTCTTTACCTGTAAAGTAAAGTACTTCAGCTGATCGTAATATGCAAGGTATCCGGGTGCGATTTGGGTTTTTGGGGTTGGCAGAAAGTGGAAGAAAAGCCTATGGGCAAGAGCAAACTGTTTAGGAAATTTTTCTTTAATGGGAGAATCTAAACCAATTATGGGTGAAGTTCTGCTATCCAATGGAGGAAAAAATGGGGAGATGTATCTTCAAATTTGCGATAGTAGGAACCAATTAGGAAATGTTCTTCCTTCCTGCTAGAGGAAAACAATGTTTGGGGAAATGGGAGATGGTTGGAATCTGTGGGGGAATTTATCCTTTTACCTGCCACCGAGAAATCGCACCCTTTAAAGGATATCGTGTCAGACTTGCCACTAAGGAGTTTGCTCAGAGTGACTCTGTACATTGATCCGTTTAAATTACCTGTAACGTATTAACAGTCAGAGGAACTGACCGCGTGATGGGCTGCGTTTTGTTGCTATGCAGTGACTGCTTTTGCTAGAACTTAACCAAACTTTTTGTGTGAGTTTGACAGATAAATCTTTTGCTTGGTTTTTTGGGCTTTTTCGGTGACTGATTTTTTGCCGGATTGGACATGCTTTGATTAGGTCATTGTAACCGTCTTGTCTCATTCTCTGTCTGTTTACTTGATGGTCATCTACTTTTCTTATTGATTTTTATGCCATAGGATGTGTTTACTAGTTTCCAGGACAAGTCCTAGTGCATACTTAACCTGCTTTGTTATTATTATTTTTACCATTATTATGGATGTCATGATTTTCATCGTTAATATAAGAAATTATGGTGGTAATATTATTATTATAGTTATTATTATTGTTTGCCTGAGGTAAGAATGATTATTATAATTTTTGTTATTGTTATTGTTTTTATTTTATTTTATTATTATTATTATTATTATTATTATTACTATTATTGTTATTACTATAATTATTATGATGTGTGTAATCCCTCAGGAAATATTGTCTAGAGCCTAGTAATAACATCTGGAACAACTCCCGTCTCTTTATCTCCCGTGTATTATCATTATTACTATTACAGTGTATTATTATTGTTGTGAATAATAATATTATATTTATTACACATGATAGGTCTAAACACTTACAGATCAGAAGCAGGTTAAGTGTGTATTTAGGGACCAAAATGTTTTTAATGGCTTGCAGAAGCAGTCGAAAGTAGATGTGCTCTGTGTTTTAAGTGTAATTTTATGATTTCATTTGCTTTTAACTTCTTCGATTGCAGGCAAAAAGCTGTTTTTAAATGTTTATAACAATGACCTGAATGCATTTTAATAATTTGGTGTCAGCATGAGTTGATTTGCTTAGAGAAGCCTGTGAAAGGTTTTTGGGGTTAAACGAATTTAGTAATTATGCGTGGTTGTGGTGACTTAGTTAATGTTAAGTTTTGTAACATGCGCTTTTTTATGTGCGAATGTGATGGCCTAGTAAGTGTTCGATCTTTGTAAGATATGTGCCGATTGGGTTCCGAAGAGTTGAAGATGTGTTACGTGCTGGTTAATTTCCTAACAAAGAATATATATTGATGGCTCACTATGCAGATGAGTGGCCTGTTTTATTTTCCTTGAGTTGGGTAACAGGCTTATTTTTTCTTGTTGGTCATTGGGGCTGATCCAGGATTCAAGATGGTGTCAGAGTCTTGTTGAATGTTAGCCGGAGTGTGGTTTTGGCCTGGTCTAGGAAAACATATGCCTTTGGTACGTCGCTGGTTATGTATGTTATACGAGGTACTGTTATGTAGTAACTGATGATGGATGGCTTGACTTCTTGCTTGCCTTTAGTTATGGCCTTAGCATTACATTTCTGTCTTGCCTTCCACCTAGCCTTCTTTTCTTGCGACTCTTGCACCTATTCGAGTGCTTTTCTTGCATTCCGTGTTGCCTCGTAACTTGCCTTGAGTTCTTGTCTTCTCATGATTTCTGCAAAACATGCGTGCCTTTACAAACAGTTGAGGAAGCTTGATGCTTTGGTAAACTGTAATTTGTCCAGTTTTTTGTATTCAGAACGGCAACCAGTCTTAGTACTGTTCTCAGATGGTAAAATTGGTAAGGTGTCCGTTTGAAGAACACTGTGGAAATTTACTGGAAATTATTGGAAATTCAAGACTTGAAAACTGTGTTCTTCATTGTTAAATTTCTTGTCTGCTCGATTTTGTTGGCGTGTCTTGGTTTGCTTCTGAAAAGACGCTTTTCATTTTGGAGGGCGAGGTTGACGTCAAAAAAACTCTGTTTGTGGTGGTCAGTGTCCCCTCTTAGAAGTCCCAAATGGTGTGATGGACTTGTCCATTTAATGGCCTCTAAATTAAATGGACACTGATACATGTACACTGTCATCAGAAGGCAATTTACGAGTTCAGTCAAAGTGTATTTGTCGCTATGGTAACATTCAATCATTCAGTCAATCAGTATCTTTCTAAAATGTTTCTCCCAGGAACCCCTGTTGATCAGCAGCACTAAAGGAGGGTTTTTAAAATGTAAAAAGTTGATTTTTGTCCACTTTTTTAACTTTAGAGGATAAAAATGTGCATTTCTGAATAGAGGCTCATTTCGTGTCGATTGCAAGTGCCTTTAACCACAATAGGATTTTTTCCAAAATGGTCACTGGATCCAGGCTTCTCAACTCTTGCTTCGCTTAATCAGTTTTGTGTGTTCTAACGAACAATTGCTTATAGACAGATTGAAGTCAATTAACGGATGAAATGCCTTGGTATCTGATTACAGAATTTGTGATATGATATGTGTATAAAATAGGGCTTGGTGTTTTATAGTTCCAGTGTTAATATGTACCTGTGGTGTTAATGTGTACCTGGGGTGTTAATGCGTACCTGTGGTGTTAATGCGTGCTTGTGTTAGTGCATACCTGGGGTGTTAAAAAATACCTGTGGTGTTTGCTGCGTCACTTAATACCATCATCACTCTCATTGTTTCGTTGCTTATTTTACCTTATTTTATTTTTTGTTTTTTTCAGTTCTGTTCTTAATTTTATCGTTATTTTATTATATCTGAAAATCTTCATCTGTTTTGTTTTCTTCATCGTTCTTGTAATTTCTTTCTGATCAGTGTGATGATGCCGTATTGCTCACGAGTCCTCAGTGCTCGAAACTATGGGAAGGTTTGGGTCAGACTGTGCAAGAGAGTGCCTTCCCTAAGCCAGATAAATTATTTTGAGCTGGACAAAAGCGTAGAAGAGAATGGTCCTGCGGGTGGACCCGACATTCGAAGCTATGACATCTGGCTTCTTTTTACCGTCTACTTTCTCAATAGCCTCATTGTCGTATATAAATTTTCTGTGTGAAATATTCTATTTTGGTTGTGTGACTGTAAATATCTTCAGTTTTTACATTTCTTTGTGACCATCTTCAGTTTCACGTTTCCTCGGCCGGTCATTCTTTTTCGCTCCATTGTGGCACCATCTTTTTTACTGTTGTCTTTCTTTTTCGCTCCATTGTGGCACCATCTTTTTTACTGTTGTCTTTCTTTTTCGCTCCATTGTGGCACCATCTTTTTTACTGTTGTCTTTCTTTTTTGCTCCATTGTGGCGCCATCTTTTTTACTGTTGTCTTTCTTTTTCGCTCCATTGTGGCACCATCTTTTTTACTGTTGTCTTTCTTTTTTGCTCCATTGTGGCGCCATCTTTTTTACTGTTGTCGGCATTTTAGTGGACTATTGTTACCGTATGCATTGGCTTATTATCACAGTCTTCATCTCGGCTGTTTTCACGTCCAGTTTTCGTTGATTTCTGTGTCACCATCTTTATTTTAATTTTTGCCATCTGGATTCGATTTTCACTGTCATCAACTCTGATGATTAGTGTGTTTGACTGTTAACCCAGAGGTTATCGGTTCAAATCCCTCTCTGTAGTGAAAGATATTTCAAGATTTATTTTGCGCTTGCACCCCTCTGTAGACTTAACTATAATGAGTGCATCGACTGCACACTGCCAGCAGTAGCATCAGACATCGAGGAAGAGGACTGGCCACCAGCTGTCATATGCCGAGGCCAAGAATAGTGAAGTCGCTAACATTTTTACTGATGGCTGCTGCCAGGGTTTAGCTCAGGAGACCGATCTTCTCTTTAACTTCATCACCATTTTGATTTTAATCGTCGCCATCTTGATTATTACTGTAATAAAGTTTTGCCATTTTAGTTTTCATTGTTGCCATCATATTTTCACTAGCTTTGTCGTTATGTACACTGTGGCCATCTTGATTTTCGTCTTCACGTCTTTGTTTAAGGACTAATTTCGTCCACTTTGTTTAGCGTCATCATGTGCGGTTGGTTCAGGGTTGTGTTCCTTCGTCTGCATTGTTTTTATCAACAGATTTTTAGAATAAACTGATGTTGCTTTTTTCTCTAATAAAAAGTTACAAAACAGGATAATATTTCGATTGCTATGATCAAAGTTAACTATTTCTCCAACAGATTATAATTTTTCAGAATAATTTCACTTGAAGCAACCATCAATTGATACCGTGTGAATTATGACAAGTCATAGATCCTATCAAAAATGCGGGATTACATAAACACAATGTTTTTGCAATTCATAAATGAAAAGTTCCAGTTTTCATGGCCATACATATTTGCCAGATGTAATGCTACCTTCATTTTTATGACACACAGTGTGTCCGTGAATGTTTGGGCTAAACTTAAACATTCAGGCTGTTCTAGTATTCAGACGAAGCAGTAATCATAAAAATTCGAAATTTCTAAAGCACTACTTAAAAGCTAAGCACAGGGGACCAGCTTATTCAGGTCAAGTTGGTGGGTTTGTCCAAATATTCCATGTCAGGAACTAAGTCCGGTTTTCAGAAGACCAGGGTGAGAAGCAGGAGAGGAGCTGTTAGGGTGAGTTGCGTTGGTCGGTATATGTGATGAATTGTTGCATTGAAGTAACTCCACTGGAGTTAGAGTTTGCTGTTGCTACCATATAGTCATTCCTGGTCAACAACTTTTCCCACGACAGCCACGGCCTCGATTTCCACTTTGGCTCCCTGCAAGAACAATTAATTCAGAAACTGCAAATGGTCTGTCAGTAACAGTCTTATATCAACCTGATTGCTAAAATGGCCAATAAAGAATCTGTTAAATTGATGTAAGTAGATTTAAATCTTCACTTAGTATACAAACACCTGTAATGTTGAGGCGCCCATTCAAACAGGCGTAGGCGGTGAAGGATCGTGCCTGATGTGGATTCTGCGTCTGGCACTGTAATCCATTTGGTAGCGCGCTGGATCTGTCATCAAACGGTTGATAGTTTGAGCCGGCAAGTGGACTCTGTGTAATGACCCTAGACAAGTTGTTCACACACACTTATCTCACATTGAGATTCAGATTTACTGACCTTAACCTTAACTCTGTATTCTAAGTGCAATAAACAATGTACCAAAAAAACACAGAAGTCTTGAGAAGCGATAGCTCCAGAGCAATCCTTACCTTTGGCAAACCCTTCACAGCGTACGCAGCTCGAGCTGGATGGTGACTCTTGAAAACTAAAAGACAAAAACAATTCATGATACATATGGCACAACATTCAGACTGCGTATTATGTCTGTCTTCTCGGATTTCTCTCTTGGTTCTTGGCCAGATTCACCAAGGAATTTGGAATGCACATGGATTTTGCTTAGCAGTGACCATCGACTGATATCTTGAGCATTATAACAGTGGCGCTATAGAAGTTATCAGATTATTATTATCTATATAATAAAAATCATATAAAATACATGATCCATTCAGAACAGTCGACATATGACACCGACATCATCACGCGAACAATATAAGAACGAAGTAATTCTTTGCACTTGGCCAGGGAGATGGAGAGTAACATTTATAATGCATTTGCATTTATTAGGGTTTTGGCAATTGCTTACATGGCTGGCAGTTAACTTGGAGCAACAGCAATTCCCTTCTGCAGAAGGGACATTTCGTCGAACTAGCATGCTGATGCTCTCTGCGTGGGAGATGCTCGTTTATTAGTATTTACCAGCAACGCCATATGATCAACACAGTGCTTAGCAGTTGAGTTGCAGACATATTCACGATCTTTACATAACCACCGCCACAAGTGAGATGCAATTTCTTGAAAGAATTTAAAAAAACGTAAAAAATTAAAAACACCAAGAAACCTTTCCTTCAGAACTAAGAGCTCACTAATCAAATCGACCAGGTTTTCATACAAAACGCGCTATATAAAATGTTGTTAAAATTACAGTTACAAGGTAGTTGCAGGTCAAAAAAAAGTCAAATAGTCAAGAATCGATCTTGGTATGTAAGCCTATGTTCAGGCATGCGTGTTTGTGCGCATTTCAAAGACATTTAAAATGGTGCTTTTTCTTGCCTCTCACACTTAGCGACTATCATACTTACATTTCTCGTAAATGGCATTCATGGCCGGCCAATCATTGATGTCCGAGAGCAGAACGGTTGCCTTGACGACTGCATAAATTATCAAAACGAAAGTTAGTTTATTAATTATTAATGTATGACATTGCACATATACACCCTATATCGCTGAAGCTATATTAAGTGTCCGAAAATGTGGTGTATCTAAAAATTTATACAGCACATTTTAACAAAAACTTCTCATAACAAGGTGATGTGCGTAGTTACAAACCATTGTTGAAGTCAATTCCTGCGACCTTCAGAAGTCCTCCAATGTTTTTCAAAGCCTAAAATACAAGCACGCCACACCACATGATGTGAAAGATAGAAGGTAAGGTAAGGTAAGAATGTAAGACAAGCACTAAGGTAAGGTAAAGTAAGGTAAGATAACGGAAGCAACATCTAGTAAAATGAGATAAAGTAAGAGAATGTAAGACTATCTAAGGTAATTGAATGGTAAGGTACATTAAGGTAAGGTAATATATGGTAAGGTAACGTAAGGGGTATGTAGGGTAAGGCAAATTAAAGTAGGGTTATCAGGCAGTGAGGGCGACGGCTGGCCACCCACCCTCATATGCCAAGGCTAGGAAAATGAATTCTCCCTAACACTTATATCCACAGCTGCCTCCAAAGCCCAGCCTAAGGGACTGCTTCTTCTTCTATGTAGGGTACGGTAACGTAACATAAGGTAAAGCAGGCTTGGTACGGTAAAGTAAGGTAATGTCTTTATTGATAGAAGTTGTCACGTGTTGTCATGGTGTCGAGGTCATGACTCAAGCATGACTTGTGATTTCCTCAGTTGCAGCATACATTACTGACAGTCAGCAAACCTAGCAACGAGACAGGTGAAATCGCCAAATGAACCTGTTCCGTTTCTGGTCCTATTCCACCTGGAACAAGATTTCCTGTGGCCGGATCGGCTCCTATCGCTCCAGATATGTACATTGTGTTGTCGATAATGACTGCAGGGCTGTTGTGAAACACAGACAAATTGAACACAACATTATAAACTGTCCTCAAACTCCTTTTTTTCGCATTTCAATCTAAGTTGTCAAAAGTTCGTGATGACTCGAAAATGGGCGTAAGAAGATTCAACCGCTAAGACTGGGATGCAACTTTGGTCTAGAAAGGGTAGGTACTTATATATTTCTCCTCCACGTTTTACACCTTCGTGTAGGCCTAATAATTATTCTTGTGACTAATAGTATAAAGTAACTGGTGTGATCTCACCCGATAAATTCACTGAAAAATGAGCAGGGTCGAGGCCGTAAGGTCGCTATAGAAAAGCATGTATATATACATTTAAAACTGGCATACATAACCTATACATAACCTGGCCCTCTGCCTGACTTTTGGATCTTGACCTGGAACCGAACCCCTTGTGCCTATCGATTTGGTTTTTGACTGAGCGCCAGTGAATAAGCTGGTTCCCGTTACGTGGCTTTCGTTGGGCGCTGTAGATTCTCGAGATTACGATTACGATACACTGATATTGTAAATTTTACATCTATTGTCTACACACATTGTCTACAACCGAGTTTGTGCTATGTGGTCTTGTATTGTCTAACAGTAATACATCGTGTGCATTAATAGCTTATACGCCCTAATAACAATTATTTGCAGTCTTAACTCACTCAAACCATGCATGCCTTTTAGGATTTTAGCAATGAATCCTTACCTGTACGGGGCTCCGGAAGGCTGTGCATTTGGCAATTTAACGATTTTTCGTGTAAAGACTCTTTCGCTGGCCATGTTTTGGACGAATCTGTGTTGTTTAGGGCAGTCGAATTGCAAACTTCTTATCCAGTTAAGGTTAAGTTAGGTCTTAGTATACATTCACATAAGTTACAACAGAAGATTTTGAACTTTGCGTTACGGGTTGAATGTACATACGATCTTTGAACTTGATTCTTTGCAAGTTCAAGGATCAGATCGCCTCCCGTATTATTTCCATTCCTCCATCAAAGACCCGCCCACTTCAGTTGGCAGCCGCAGCCATCCAATATTATTTAATCTTTTCATGCCCGGCTTGAAATTGAACCCCGGACCTTTAGGTTGGCAGTAGAGCACGCAAACCAACAGACTGACGCCCACAACTTAATTATTTCGTGTGGGGCTACCCCCTGGTGCGGACGCCCTATAGGTGGGCCTACTCACTCGATAAATTAATTGAAAAATGAGCTGGATCGGTCATACGGTCACTATAGAAAAACGTGTAGGCCCACATTTACGTTTACTATCCCTCCCCATCTGAATGCAATTTGTATTTAATTTCGCTTGACCCAGCCATTCCAAGAGTCTTTACCAAGATCCACCCACCCATAGTTCTTTCCTCTACCGAGAAAATGCACCTTAGTGGGGAGACATTTTTAAAGCACCACTTCAAGAATTAACTCATCAGGGGTGCTCCCGAGCCGAACCAGTGAGACCACTGTCAAATAATAGACTTCAGGCGTCTGCGAAACTGCGGAAGGGACAAACTGGGGAGCTCGAGCCGCAGCTGTCGGGAAAGGCGATTCCAGCTACTAGGTCCAACATAGGCGAAGCTTCTAGACTGAGCTGTAGCAGTGCGCATACGAGGGACAGTCAGGAGTCCAAGCGCAGCCGACCGGAGAGTGCTACGGCCTGGAACCAAGGAGACCGAAATGCAGAAGTCCCTAAGGTATGACGGAGAAGAGTGTAATACGTAAACATGTCAATATAATAATAAATTCCCACAGAAAATTATACATCATACATATATTAACATACACAGCAAGCATTATGTAACAATCTAGTGATAATATTATCATTGCAAAAATTTTTACCTGTGGAGCAGTGGTTTAGTTAAAAGGACTACTGATTACAGAATGCAATGCACTGTTAGTTTTAGCACAATTCAATTAAAATCCTTGGATAAAACTGCAGTATCCGTTAACCCCGTAACTATGGCAACAGTTAGCTTTACCCACACAGAACTTTCACATTTATTAGGAACACCAACTCAATCAAAAATATATGTAAAAATCAAACCTAAACAACATAAACCCCACAATTCATTTACTCCATTTTCAGGCTCTGTACAGCTACATTGTAGTTTAATTCTTAAAATTATATAGCTCTGCTATCTTGTATAAATGAGCGCCTCTGCTACATTCCAACAGGGACATGGGATGTTTACCTTACATGGGAACGTTACTTTACCATCCCAATGTAATAAGGAATGCTTGAGCAATGGCATTATGCAACTGTGTGCCAAGACTTGTTCAAGGTCCCTACACAGTAACGACCTTAGGGGAAAGCTTGAACCTGCACACTTCACACACCAAGTCAAGTACTCAACCAATGGGCCACTGAGCCACACCAAATAATCAAATGTAATGTAATCCAATGTAACCAAGCAAAAAACTTTACACAGGCTGTGTAAACTCATTCAATTTTTGCAGTTGAAAACTTAATCACTGATTAATTAAACTTTATTGTGCATGCAAATCAGAGTAAAAAGTTAAAAGATAATTTTTAAAAAGTTATTACAGAACAACCTACAACAGTGCGGCTTCATACACCATGGTACATTAAATTATGACCCCCAGTTATGATTAATTTTATCTAAATTTTCTAGTTCTTTCGTTACATACACTGACAATCGAATATACATCCAAGAATACTTTACACTTGTCATCATTTAAGCATCCTTTAAAGACCACCAAAGGCGCTATATAAATGTAAAAATACATCTACGTTTTTACAGCCAGGTGTAGGAACTTTTTATGGCCACAGTGTAGCAGCAAACGTTTAAATAATCACACAAATCTAGGAATGTAAGAATGGTTTAAAAAATATATTTTCTTAGAATATCTCAGAATAATTATAAACAGCAGATTTCTTCAAGGAAGAAATAGAACTGGTTGGAATCGTCATGTTTTAATATCACCCTGGTGGGTCTTGCCCCCAATACCCCCTTGTCCCACCACCATCGTCATCATCACAGACAAGAAAGTATCATCACTGCAGTAAGAAACCAACGATGAAGACCTTACTCAAGAAGATTCAACATAAAACCACTTTTTAGCAGAGTAACTCAATAACTATTTGCAAAATTAATTATGAATTTTAAAAAATTTAGCAATCACCACTAGTTGTAATCAAAAACATTGAAAAGCAAAACTTTGGAAAACTCTTCAGATATGAAGCAAATCTGCATGAAAATACAAACGACAGCCAGACTGGAAAAGAAGCTTTAAGTTTTGATGCAAAACAGAATCTCATCATTGTAAATGTTTAAATGCCACAAAATCAACGAAAAATAAACCAATAAGAAATTAGTAAAGCTTCAAAACCATAAATCAATCAGTTAGTCATTTTGCAAATATTCAGCTCACAGTAATTTCCCTGTAAACATTCAGTTTACATTACGACCTCTCTGAACATTCAGTTTAAATTACGTCCTCTGTAAACACTGTTTCCGCTGCTTCAAAATCAAACATACTGAAAAATGCCTTAAACCTTTTTACACCTTTAGCAACACTGTTTATTTTACTATCAATTAAAAATCTAGCAACAGTTATAGCAGGGTTTTCGAGTGCTACTGAGAAACTGCCTAATAAATGGGCTACATAAATGCAGAAAATCCACATTACAATACAATACATTATGATGAACAACCAAGAAACATCGTAAAACAAATGTCATCATCGAAGTCTCTGCAATTTTGTTACTCAACTCAAGCAATTCATCTTTGCAGCCACGAACATGACAGATTCAAAATATACCGATTGCTCACATAATTAATTAATTAATTATATTAATTTACAAGCGTCAAGTATTCTAAAGCGCCTACGGTCAAGTTTCTAAACACTGCAGCTCAGTCAAAAGAACAACACAGATACACAGGCTGACAGACAGACAAACAGACAGACAGACAGAGAGACAGGCAGGCACGCAGACAGACACACAGACAGATGACAAAAATTCAGCAGTAGGGGTGACACAATCTGCTGCCCATCAAGTAAGTTCTGCCCAAAGCTTTCCGCATGTAAACCTTATAAATGCATGCAATAACCAAAACCAGTTTGGTTTCAAGTTGCTTTTATTCCAAGTGGCTTTGGGGAGTCAACCCAACCACAGCAACCACCCCGCTCCCACATCCATCAATGTAATGTCTACCTATTCCTCCGAAGGGAAATTCTGGTAAGTGAGGACCTTTCCAACAGACTGAGTTACAATAGGATCCTTCTTTCTAAAAGCCAAGATCATATTCCAGGCATGCTGGGGCTCGATGCACAACTGCCCCCAGCTTGGTACCACTAATGACCACCTACGGAGCAATCAACAGCCACGTTTAGAGACGATACGACAATCGCACAGCTTTGTTATGTTAAACTACCCTCAAAACATAAAAGTTGTAGCAGATAGCAGTATACATGTAGGTTGTTGTTTTTGCTATCTTTTAGCTGCCAGTGATTTTCATGTATGACTAACACGTACAGATTTAGTTTCCATTGGAGCAACTAACATGACTGAGCTAAAAGGAGGCTAGTGAACGGTAGTGGTGATTCCAATGTTTAATGACATCTTATGGCATCAAAGGCCGTTGACGTCGCCCTCCTCTTTTATCCAGGCTTCGGACTGGCACCACCCGACTAAAGGCAGTGGCTTGTTGTCGTTTCCAATGTTTAATGACATCTTGTGGCATCAAATGCCGCTGATGTTGAAAGGCAGAAAATTTCTACATGTCCAGGATCTTGAGATTCGTCCATTGCCGGCTCAAGGGCCTCAGATAAGGAAATGAGCGCCTCCCTTATGTTTCACTTGTGAGATATGGGATACTTTACTTTTACATCAAGAGAAATTCATCAGGGGAGTATCCCACTGGACATCGCAAAACCATGATCGAACAGAATGGTTTTCAAGAGTTATAAAGGTAATGGTTAATAAAAAAGGTTAATAAAAGTTAATAAAGGTAAAGGAGCTTGTCGTAAGGTGCTAGGTATCCCATACCAGAAAGTTGTACCAACTGTTACAATGCTTCTGCAATTTATAATGAAATTCTGGTGTTCAATCTTCCCGCTGGGTCGTGACCCAACCAAAAGAAAAAACAAAATCTAGGAAGCCGACTATAAATCACATCTTGTCAAATCATAAGATATCCGATGAAACTTGGCTGGTACTTAAAATAAAATTATTCGATAATAATAATAAAAATGCTACTGATAACAATAATAACAACAAAGACATGATATGAACCATAACGCCAAACTGATAACCAAATGATACGTGGATATTGTGCCTACAGTGGCTCTGAGCAGTTCATCCCGCATGGGCGCTAAACAAATTTAACAACATAATACAACAGAAAAATCAGCCAGAAGTAATTTTCCACAGCTTGTTATTACTCTGAGAAGTTTTCGTAGTTACAACTAATTCACAGGAGCTAAACTCAATTTTTACGATCGTCCGATGTGTTACATCAAATTTAGTACTTTCAAACGAAGCAACGTACACACGTGTGTGTACACAGCTTAAATTCATATAGCCCCTTTTGAGGCCTGACAGACAGCCTTATTCCATCTGTGTTAAGATAGTGAACAAAACAGCCAGACAACCCAAAAAATAACTCCAACTATTAATGAAAAGCAACACAACATGACCTTTTAAGTGTTCCACAAGAATTTTCATATTCACCCAGTAATAGTAATATTACTAATAATAGTAGTAATAATAATACTAATATCAGCTTCCGTCTTCCTCAGTACTTTCGGTCTGCCATATCTCGACGGGGATTAGCCAGTCCTGATGTAATTTCACATCTACAGAATTTACTACCACGAGGGACCTTCTTTTTCTCATTTGATTTTGCAAAACAACTGAAGAAATATCTATTTCCAGCTACCTGTGCTTTCGAGGTGAATTAATAAATTAGCATGATATAAAAATCTGATTACTACCTGAAATCTCTGAATGTTTTATGAAATCCCAAGGGATAATGGCTAATAAAATAACAATAATATGAATATGAATAAAAACAATAACAATACGAATATTAGTAATACCAATAATAACAAGTTGTTTACAGCAATCACTAAAGACACATATTCAAAACAAATCTCAACATGTCGGGTAAAAAGCCGCTTGCCGATGACCCAGCAAACATAAACCATACATGATAAAAATAAAAATAAATCTCGTTATTAGGAAGATGTTTCTGGAGAAGAGCGGATGGCATCTACAGCAATTGGAAAGCAGACGGGAATGTAGTAAATTCAGCTGAAGCGTGAGGATTACAGACGACGACGACAAAAACCATGGCAACTGGTCCCGTGGCGACAACGGCGCCACCTAGCACCTGCATCCGGAACTGGGCGGCTCGGAGCTTTCTGTCAGTTGTTTTGTTGTCTGTGGGTTGAGAATGGTCGGATCGGAGTCGAGACTTTCCGACATCTTGTCGCAGATGATGTCGACGAGGCGTTCGAAGACGGCTTTTACGTTTACATTGTCTTTTGCTGATGTTTCGAAAAACTCGAGGCCTAACAAAGAAAGTAGTCGGGGGTTAGGGCCTATTTGTTAGTTTATTCATTTGATCATTCATCATCACTTTACACATCCTGTGTGTCTGTGTGTGTCTGTATGTCTGTCTGTGTGTCTGTGTGTCTGTGTGTGTGTGTCTGAGTGTGTGTCTGTCTGTTTGTCTGTCCGTCTGTCCATCCATGTGATTCATCATTGCATCATGCTTGTATTTTTCTGATGTTCATGAAAGGATGAATGAATGAATGAATCAATCAACCAAACCTAATCAATTAAATCAATCAAGTCAAAAAATCCAATAAAAAATCACAGCAGACTATTAAACACTTAATTCCCACATATATGTATGTATATGTATATATATATATATATAATATATATATATATATATATATATATATATATATATATATATATATATATATATACACACACATACACACACGTACGTACACAGTGTACATCATTATGCTTGTTTCTTGCATACATACATATATATATAATAAACATATAATTATAATATATATGTATATATATGATTAGATTAGATCATATACCCATCTGCTGCGCCAGTTGTTTTCCTCGTTCTGTGGAGACGACTCGTTCTTCTTCAAGATCTGATTTGTTGCCAACGAGAACCACCTGCGCGTTGTCCCACGAATAGGTCTTGATCTGTGTTGACCTGTACCACATCACGAAAAACACTCAGGTTCAAGGCCACAGCAGATAATCCGTACTCTTAATCCAATCTAATCTAATCTAATCACCTCACCAACGTCAATATATGTCACAGGATGTCAGCATAATTTGCTGATATCAGTGACATTTACTGACAGTGGGAATTTTTATGATACTGGGACAACGTGCAACACTTGGTGAGAACGGAAAAATCTGTGACATTTGATGACATTGGGAACATTCCGTGACATCGGGTACATCACAGCTGATTACCTTTTAAGTACCGCCAAAAAGCACTACACTGGGTACATCTGGAGACATTTAGCGACTACCGAGACACTTGGTGACATATCGTTGACATTTATTATCTTCAAGAGTCACCATGCCTTCAAAAGTAACAAAACGGCATCAAATGTCAAGAGTGTCACGAAAAATGTCTCCAAATGTCACGACATTTAGTGTTGCTTTTAATTGAAATCCGGCTGACAATAACTGAAAATCCAGGCAATCACTGGGTGAAGTCAGGCATCCTCAGGGTCCAGCGAGGGGCCGAAAAAACGCAGAAACCAGGAATTGTGGAAAGCAATTTCTTGACGACGACAAATCCAACAGACGTGCATTTAAAGATCACGTGTTTTCGCCTGCCCCCTCCCGCACCCTGAACTCCCTCCCCCCGCTCGAAGACGATCGAAAATAACGTTAGCTCCATTCCGGCCATTTGAATACATGTCACATTGGCCACTGCAGGAGTTTCTAATTGGTGGCCAGCGGCGGCCTCTACACATCGTTAAATGGTAACTGTTGAACACATTATACAACGTCCGTGGAAAGCAAAGGTAACGTCAACTGAGGACAGGTAAGGCTAGGTAAGGTCAGGTGAGGACAGGTAAGATCAGGTATGGAAAGTTAAGTTCAGGATCTTAGGAAAGGCAAGGCAAGGTTTGGCTAGGTAAGCTCAGGTAACTTCATGGATGTAGCGCTTCTTGGAGGTACTTAAAAGGTACTGTATAAAGCATTATGATACAATACATACATACATACATACATACATACATACTAACATACATACTAACATACATACATACATACTAACGTACATAATACATACACAAATACATACATATAAATGACATATGCATGGAGAGGCAATGTCATGAAAGAAAAGGTAAGGAGAGGTAAGCTCGGATGGCAAATGGATTCCTATGACGGGTGGATTCTAGCTGCCCCATTTATTCACTCACCCTTCGTGACCTCAGTCACTACTTAAAACTTGAAAGCTGATCGGTTGTAAATCTAACAGCATTTGAAAACTGTGCCTTACACTCTGCAATGTAAGCAGTGTCTGAAAATAGTGGTCATTAATGTGACCAGAACATAAGTGTCTGGAGTGAAGCTCATTTAGTGTAGCCCACACAGCCAGACAGTATGTATGCATGGATCGAGACATCCAGTAACCCCTTCCCTGCCTTAGGGCAGGGTGAACAAAAGTTGGTGCATGATATTCCATGGACTGTTGAATTAGATATTTCAGCAAACCATCGCAATGTCTATTCAAATCGGTCTCCTTGGTTCCAGGCCGTAGCACTCTCCGGTCGGCCTCCTTTGGACTCCTGACTGTCCCTCGTATGCGCACTGCTACAGCTCAGTCTAGAAGCTTTGCCTATGATGGACCCACCAGCTGGAATCGCCTTTCCCGAGAGCTGCGGCTCGAGCTCCTCAGTTTGTTCCTTCCGCAGTTTCACAAGCGCCTGAAGTCTGTATTACTTGACAGTGGTCTCATTGGTTCGGGTCGGGAGCCCCCTGATGAGTTTATTCTTGAAGTGGCACTTTATAAATGTCAGATTACAATTACAATTACAAACTGGATCGAGTCAGAAGATGTCCTACCAGTCTTGGACCGCATTGAACGACTCTTCATTCGTGACATCATACATAAGTATGAAGCCCATGGCTCCTCGGTAGTAAGCCGTTGTTATGGTCCTATATCTCTCTTGGCCAGCCGTATCCTAAACAGACAGACGACAGACATTCATAATCACAATCACAAGTACACAGATATAAGGAGCTTCTTCACGAAAACTCCTCAACCTGACAACGCAACGCCATGTAGAGTAAATGCAAATCTCAGATATTTCCGAGCACCACAAAAAAACTGCGGAGACCAACTTATTCACTGGCGCTATATCAATTCAAGTCTGCCAGAACCAGGTTGTTTGGTCAGTTTCGGTGCCAGGTCAGAATCTGGGGGTCAAGTCCGAGAGGCAGCATGGCGCTACGGTGGAAGTCGTTGGTGATGGTGGTTGTTGGGTGGTGCAGGATAGGGTAAGCAGAATAGGAAGGCTTGAAATTAAGTTCGGTTTCAGTCTAGTGTAAAATGCAGCGGGAGAGAGGGCACTGGAAGGAATGCTCAAGTTGACCGGTGAGAAAGGGAGAAGGGCGAACTGGCGAAGGTCTTTCGGGAGTTCGTTCTTGAGTAGATTACGAAACGGTTACAGAATTTGATAAAGGAATGCAAATGTAAGTGAACATGTTTTGCCATAGCAACCGTATGGCCTCGACCCTGCTAATTTTTTCAATGAATTTATTGGGTGAGATCCTTCACCACCGCTCCCGGTTTGAATGGGCGTCACGCCATTTAAGGTCTAGCTCGAGATTCAAATCTCTGAAATACGCCACGATCGGTACACGAACCGACATCCTCACGCTCAGAGGCGCCTTGACGTACGCGTTAACCAATGTAGCTAACCAGGTCAAGTGAAGGAGCTGTATGCCGCAACAGTTAAAGCCGTTCATCGTATACATTGGTCTCCAACCGCTGACGAAATACGGCCAAATAACTTACATATATACATATTCATGTATATTTTCTGTATCCTTAGGCAACTTATTTACAAGGAATCCCATGCAAGCATTCGTCCCACACATCCTGTAATTAGAACGCCCACGCGGACTTGCGTAACCTCAATTTGAACTCTGACCTAAAAAGGTCATCCAATCAGCGGCCAACCAGGAACCACTGGAGATCGGCATGCCAGACGTTAACCGATTTATTGCGCATGCGCACTGCATGGCAAGCCCTTTCACAGACGATTAATTACCGAGGTCATGTCGGGGCAAAGGCAACCGGATAATTAGTTGCCCGTCCGTTTAAACGGCAAGCATTGCCCAATAAAATGTTTAAACCACGCTCGATGGCTTTGAGTAAACAAGGCAAACACACCATTAGTTAAGCACCGTTGGATGAGAGGTCGAATCCCGATGGGGTCATCCGGCGATGACCCACTGTCTAACACAAGACCCGAAGTGCCAACTCGATATCTATCGCTTGTCAAAATACTCTGTCTCACTCCGGCCTTTCATAACTCCGTCAAAGTAAGTAAGTAAGTAAAGTAAGTAAATAAAGTAAGTAAAGTAAGTAAATAAAGTAAGTAAGTAAGTAAGTAAAGTAAGTAAGTAAAGTAAGTAAGTAAAGTAAGTAAGTAAAGTAAGTAAGTAAAGTAAGTAAGTAAAATAAGTAAGTAAAGTAAGGAAGTAAAGTAAGTAAAGTAAGTAAGTAAAGTAAGTAGAGTAAGTAAGTAAAGTAAGTAAGTAGAGAAAGTAAGTAAAGTAAGTATGTAAGTAAAGTAAGTATGTAAGTAAAGTAAGTATGTAAGTAAAGTAAGCAAGCAAGTAAGAAAGTGAAGCATTTGTTAAGAAGCCATATTATATTGGCTGAGCGAGGAATCGTAGGGGTGGGTGGGTCACAGCGGTCAGACAACAAAAGCAAGACGATACAAATAGATCGTTAGCCGATTTACGAATATGTCTAGCAAGATATTGCTGTGAGTAATGTAAACAAAGAGACTACTCCAAATGGCTGGTGCAGAATCACTGAATCCACGTCGGGAGAATTCAGAGCGATGTATGTATAATTCAAAACTTCAGGGAAAGACTGTCAAATGCTCTAAACAAGAGCATCTGAAAAACCTCACAAAAACCTGGAAACTAAACGACACACAACAAGCCCGCTTACCCCACCCCCTGTAAGGTAAACTCATGACAGTTAAAACGGCCTTGGGTCCGCCCACCTGCCCCCCCATCCACCCAATAAAAACCTGGATCCGCCCATGTGCTGACGGCCAAAACGCAAAAGAAACGAAGAAAAATCTTTCCGAGTCTTTTCTCCGTTATTACTCAAACAGTTCGACACACAAGCGGCGATAGAAGACGGAGATCATTAAGATTTTTAAGGGACGGAACCAAGTGGCCCCCAAAGACTCATATAACGCATGTATAGGCACGAGGCACACAACTCCACGCAACGCATAAGCCACGCCCCCCACCCCAGAGTCTACAAACGCCATCCGGATAATGTCTGATAGCACTCGACACCAAACTGTCTTATAAAGCACTTGTTTAGAACCGTTAGATAGTTTTCAAGAGAGACTGAAGAGACGTTATATTAAGTGTACTGATACATGCATGCATAGACATATACATATACACATACATAAATGTATGCTGTATGCCTACATATATACATACCTACGTACATATGCATATACATACACATTCATACATAAATACGTACATACATGCATGTATGCATACCTACATACCAACATATATATGCATATACATACACAAATCCATACATAAATACATATTTACATACATACATGTATACATACACACATGTATACATACATACATACATGTATGCATACATACATATATACCTACATACATATGCATTTAAATACACAAATCCATACATAAATACATATTTACATACATGTACACATGTATACATACATACATACACATATACATGCATACATACATACATATGTATATACATTCGGTATACACAATCCATACATGTTTAAACTTGATGGATCAAAATTTGTCTAATAGTTCTGAATACTACGACTCATATCCTGGAACTGCCCCAATTCAATAGCCCTCCAGCATCTCTCTTCCCCGGTGCTTCAAATCCTCTGACAATCTTCCCTGCCACGTGCCACAGCCGCTGTCTTCAACTGCCGTGAAACACCAACGTAAAGGACCCCAGAGGCAGCGGCGTTTCACCCTCAATGCTGCCCTTACAGTCAGCCCTGACTCGTTATTTCGGCCCAACCCCATTGCCAAGGGCGTACCCAACAAGAGGGTGAAGGCACATTTAATTGTGTAATGTGTTACATGTAATAGTGCACAGCGTTTAACTGTGCGTCTTCCTTTGTTTCTAACTTTCCTATATTTCCTTGTTTACTTTGTTATGTATTTATGTCTGTGTGTCCGTCCACGCCTACAGTTCCAATACCCATATGGTGCATTAACACATGCACTTCTTACTTGCTTACTTACAATTTGGCCATGCACTCACATTTGATTCTGAGTTGCCCCAAACCAATTATACACAAAGTCTAATACACTTGTATAGTAAAATGCTCACGATACAACTGAAAACTAAAGAACAGGTCATAAAATGGCTGCATATGCCAGAGAATCTGGCCCCAGAAATGTCTGCAGTAACGAGACATTATTTCTAAGAATAAGAATCCATGGCACAAGGACAGGTACGTACACATATACACCGCCAAACAAATACGCAAACAAGCACACACACACACACACACGCCCAAATAGATACACAACCTAGTAAACACGACCATCAACTGATGCCTTACAAGTACATTATGTAAACGGTGCTATAGAGGTTCCTAGATCCGATCACACACACACATACAAATACACACACATACAAAAACACATAAACACACACACACATACAAAAACACACACAAACACACACAAATACACACACATACAAAAACATACAAACACACATACAAATACACAAACAAATACACACACAAACAAACACAAACACACACATACAAACACACAAACAAATACAACACACATACAAATACAAACACACATACAAATACACACACATAATAATAATACACAAACATACAAACAAACACACACACACAAACACCCACACAAACACACGGTCGACGGGAGAGACTTAGAGCTGGCAATACACACTGAAGACCAGTAGTCGAGTAAGGCAGTTGGATGAATAAAGCTACACGGGAGCGCCTAAGCTTCCGTCCGATCGTTATTCGGCCATTAGAGCCGCGCTACAGCTCGCCCCCCCCCCCCCCCCCGGGCGCACAATAAATCGGCGTGATATTGGCGGCAAAAGATTCTGCGATGACCCCCCCGGCGTTGGGGGAGTAACACACGGGGTAAAAATAGAAAGGGACTAAAGAGCTGTACTGAGGGTGGGTGTAACAGGCGACAATTTGGGTTATTGGTCCCAGGGGGGGGTCATTTGTGGGGAGGGGGAGGACGACTCTACCCAAAAGCTGAGTGCATATCCTGCTGAGGACAGACAGACAGACAGACAGACTGGTCTAATTTAGCAACATACTAAGACAGAACAGAAGCTAGCCCTTACTAAGCATCAGCGACTCCATTTACTCAGTCTCGGCATATGAGGAAGAGTGGCCCTCTCCCTCGCCGCCTCATCCTCCCATCAGCATGTTTCCTGGGTCGATTCCTCTTCTTCCTCTCCCACTTCTCCAATTCTAAGCACCATCCACCGCTGGGCTGAAACCTCACCTCACCTTACCTGCATATCGATTAATGCTTTGACTGAGCACCTGTGAATAAATTGGTTCCAGCGATTTAGATTTCTCTGGGCACTGCAGATATCTCGAGATTACGATTACAATTGCACGGTCAGTATCTTCATTTTGTAAGTGACTTCGCTTACAGAAAGCACACGTAACATCAGCCAAGATGAAACCGTTTTGCTTTCTCAGTCACACAACGACCGGCAAAGTGATTCCAGATATTGCCAACAATTCATACGATGTTAACGTGGGGTCCGTTGCCGTAGTGCTCCGGGCATGCTCGAAGTATACTCCCAACCAGCATGCCCATATGGGACCCAAATTCCCACACAGGAACCAAACGAGTTCCATCAATGCCTATGGTCATGCTGGCAGGCTACCAATTCTAACCTTCTGGATATTGACCTGACTGCGGCTTGGCTTTGATGCGCCATCGGTTGATGCTTGTGCATTAGACACCGGCGCAATAGAAGTTACTAATTACAATTACAAAAACAGGCAAAACAGTTTATGCAGAGAGAAGTTGTGAACATATTCTGGTTTTGCTACAGTGAAAAAATGGCGGATAGACAGACAGACAGACAGACAGACTGTGAATAAACTGATTCACGCAACTTTGCTCTGTTTGGAGGCTGTAGAAATCTCGAGATTACGATTACGATTTACCGAGTGCCGTTATTCGGGGCGATTTCCGTCCAGTGCACTACAAGTCAGAGCTGAACGAAAGAGAGAGAACGACAAAGACCCCAGTAATAAGCTGGATAAACACCATAAATGAAGACATAACAGGACCTGGAGTAAACACGAGAACAGCACCAGATTGGACAAATGATCGAAAAGAATGGAGATCATTGATTTGCAACCATCAGCATTAAATAGCTGGCGTGGGAACCGATAATGATGATGACGATAATGATGACGACGACGACGATGTGGATGATGATGACGACGACGACGATGATGATCACGATAACGATGAAGATGACTAGGAAGATGATGATGATGATGATTGGTACTAGTTTATGTGAAAGAGCATGGCATATAACTTGACCATCACAATTTAGAAAAAAACAAAAGCAAAAACACAAAACATTTGTCAACAACAACAAAAATTCTTCGGCGGCGCATGGGGCCAGATATGTGACCCGCCCCAGCGTAACACAGCAACCAGGGTTCGCCCAGCTTACTACCTATGCTCGCTCTTCTGACATCTCCGCGGAAGTCAGCTCCGAGTAAACTCCGACCGCGCCTGGAGCAGCCGTGGAAGAGTCCCTCTCATAGCATCCCGAACGCCGGGCAATTTTCCACGGCACATCGCCCGCCCCCGGCCGAGAGTAGGAACCCCCAGCTCCACGAAGGACCAGCGATCGTGTCCGTGATGTGGTCAACGCACGTACGTGGGCGTGTCACGCCCCCTGTCGTCGAAAATCGATACGAGAATCTTCCGCAAGAGAGAGAGACACAGAGACCAACACACAGACACACACCCACAGACCCACAGATAGAGACACACAGAAAGAGATACGGAGAGAGACAAACGCACAGACAGAAGTAAAGACAGATACATATTCAGAGACCGCCAGAGAGACGGAGACACACAGAGAGACAGACAGACAGACAAACAGAGAAACAGACAGATACACTGTCAGAGACCGACAGACACAGACAGACAGAGGACTGAGAGCCAGACAGAGAAACAGAGAGCCACAGACAGACAGACAGAAACACAGACAGAGGTAGACAGATATACAGACAGACACACAGACAGACACACAGACAGACACACAGACAGACAGACCGATCGGCGCAACATCTTGCCGAATGGTTTTATTATCATCGTCGTAGACACGGCGGCAAATGTCGCTGACGTCAAGATTTATGCGGCGCCACCTGTTATGTGCATTTCGAGCTATGGATTTGTCGACCCACTCAGCGCTCGGCCCCGACGGATCCGTCCTGGGGGACGACACTTCCCTTCCCGAACGAACGGACGAAGAGACCGGATGAGACTGAACCGTCCTACTTAACTTGGACGAGAAAAGCATTAAGGCCAGGACGTCTCTCGATTTAGAAACGAGCTAAACGACTCCGAACGAAGCCTACATTTTACAATGGCTTTAATCTTTTATTGAACGATTGCCGGCGCTGAGGTAAGGTAGGTAGGTAGGAAGAAAGGAAGGAAGGAAGGAAGAAAGGAAGAATGGCAGGATGGAAGGAAGGAAGGAAGAAAGAAAGGAAGGAAGGAAGAAAGAAAGGAAGGAAGGAAAGAAGGAAGGAAGGAAACCAGGAAAGAAGGAAGGAAGGAACAAAGGAAGGAAGGAAGGAAGAAAGAAAGGAAGGAAAGAAGGAAGGAAGAATGGCAGGATGGAAGGAAGGAAGAAAGAAAAAAAGAAAGAAAGGAGGGAAGGAAAGAAGGAAGGAAACCAGGAAAGAAGGAAGAAAGGCAGGAACAAAGGAAGGAAGGAAGGAAAGTACGAAGCAAGGAAGGAAGGAAGGAATGAAGGAAGGAAGGAAGGAGGTAGATAGGTATGTAGGTAGGTATGTAGGTAGGTAAGTAAGTAAGTAAGTAATGACTCTGTTAACCGCCATATGCCCATCGACTGAGCGAGGAATCGTAGGGCGTAGGGCGTGGGTGGGCCACAGCGGTCAGACAACAAAAGCGAGATGGTGCAAATAGGTCTTAAGCAATTTTACAAATATGTCTAGTGAGATATTTTTGTGAGTAACGTAAACAGGGAGACGTAATTTTTGTAGAATAGACAAAGTATGGCAAGGTAGCGTAAGGTAAAGTTGGGTAAAATATGGTACTAAAGTATGGTAAGCAAATTTATGGGAAGGTACAGTAAGGCAATGTAAGCTTAACAGGTAAAGTACGGTAATGAAGTAAGGTATGGTAACAACAGATCAGGTAGAATAATGAGAGGAGAGGTAAGAAATGTGTGGTAAGAAACAGAGGTAAGGAAGGCTACAATAAGGTAAGGTAAAATAATGCAAAGTAAGCTAAGCTAAGGTAAGGTAAACCAGCCCAACATCATGTAATTCTGCAATTATTATTAAGTGCCACTACATAATGACTAAGTATCAATCGATAGCACAGAGCAGTTATATAATAACCATTTCAAGGAAGGAGATTCGAACCCGTATTCTGCGTGTTACATCCAATCGGCTACCGTGACCTATATACAAGCCGAGCGCTCTAACCAATCGGCTACCGTGACCTACATACAAGTCGAGCGTTCTATCCAATCGGCTGTGTGCTCTCAAATACAGTAGTCAGTTGAGGTAATGTAATAAATGTAATGTAATAACATCTGTTACTGGCATATACATCAAAAAGGCCTTCGAGCCGAGCAGCATACAAAAATCAGCATTATCATTATCGTAAAAATTTACGTTGAAAATTTATCAATAACTGCTCTGTGGCCAGAAACACAAGAATAAACATCTGTCCAAAAATAACTCTGGCCCCCGGCAAAGGCCTGCCTACCATTAAAACTGCCCTGGCAAAATCTTCGCCTAACTCACACGTACATGGTCAGGTAAAGTTAGGTAAGACCAGGTATGGTTCAAAAGGCGTAAGGAACAGTACGGTTAAGGTAATATTAATTACAATTAAATTCATCATATAATACACAAATTACGGTGTGATCACAGCACTCCCACATGAGTATCAAAGTACACACTGTTGTCTACAGCCAGATAACTTCTGTCCAGTTTTGCCTAATCACTATAATATGCATCAATAATGTCTGCTGACATACGCCACAACCACAGGGAAAGCTTTGCTAGCAAACAGTTCATCGCTTTTAGGCTAAATTAGTGTTCACAAACACACAACTTACTTACTTATTTATTACCGTAGTGTCTGCAAAATCAAGACATTACTTTAAAAGACCGTGTCCAGCAATATGGGTTACATCAGGCAGTGAGGCGATACAATCGCCGTTGCGATGTATGTCCCATGGGTCAGCGGACAGTATAGCTTGAGCAATGCGCTGGGCAATACAGCATCCGCCATTCGCTTGGCAATACAGCCTCAGCCAATCACCTGGGTAATATAGCGTTAAGCGGAATGAGATTTCTCCGGCTGGCTGCTTTGGAGGCTCGACCCGGAAGGGTTTGGTTCGAAAGGGAATGAAAATAAATCTAAACTCACCAAACGACATCTCATAACGCAACAAAACCTGATTTCTCCGCCAGGGGCAGTAAATTCCTAAGTCTCCATCAACTGTGATACAACTAAGTAAACACACGTGCAACGCCCTCCTCACCTCTATTTCCCTCCACAAAGGCTTCCCATTATAATAATAATAATAATAATAATAATAATAATAATGATAATGATTATGACGATGATGAAGAGTGAAGATGACGATGATGATGACCATAATAATAATAATAATAATAATAATAATAATAATAATAGCAATAATAATAATAATAATAAATAGTAATAATAATAATAAATAATAAAAAATAGATAATAAAAATATTATTAATAATAATAATAAATAATAATAGTAGTAGTAAGCAAATGATGATGAAAACGATGACGATTATAATAATAATAATAATAATAATAATAATAATAATAATAATAATAATAATAATAATAATAATAGGACGATTTATAGAGTGCCGTTGTACAGCCAAGGCTATATATGACATATCATCATTTTTTACAGACATTGTTGATTCTTTTTTACTGTTTTGTTATCACGGTTCTTCATAAACTCCACGTGTTCTTCTGACACAAACAGATAACAGATGTAATAACAGACAGACAGATGTAAGATTACTTACATACTTACTTAAACCCCACGCACAGACTGGTCAAATTCGCCCCTCCCCCCGCCCACACAGACGCCCTTGATTACATCCTCATTATCTGTTAGTCTCGGCTCCAATTAAGTATTTCAAAGGCCATACGTCTCCAGTCAAGACCTTCCACGGCCGAGACACAACAACAGACCGACCTGAACTCCGTAGAAAACGATTCAGAAGTCAAGCTGTCTTAATCGAAGCTGAATGAAGGCGTCTGTTTGTTTATTGATTCCGATCAAGATATCGATCCACTCAGGGCACTGGTGTAATTGATTTTAAATCAAGCAGAGAATTCGGTAAAACTGCTTCAGGTGGAATCCTTGCCGAGCGACTAAGAAACTGTCTTTACACCCGTGGGATGTGGGTTCGTTACCGGATACCTGAAGTAAAATATTTAGTAACTTCCAGCGCGCCGGTGTCTAATGCACAAGGCATCAACTGATGGCGCAACAAAGGCAAGCCGCAATCAGGTCAATATTCAGGTCAGTTCACAAGGTGATTTATAAGGTCAGATGACTGCAACTGTGCTCACATATCAATTCAATGATCCCTAACTAGTTTTCAACTAGCAACAACCACGCCTCAGAAAACCCACACTGGCTACTGCGACTGAGCCTAGCCAAGACCACACTTACAATATAGAGGTATGTAAACAATAGTAAGTAAGTAAGTAAGTAAGTAAGTAAGTAAGCAAGCAAGTAAGTAATGCATCTGTTAACATGCCATATGCTCGTTGTTTAAAGACGTTCTTATTTCCCAGGGGCTCTCATGCTGGAAGCGCCTCTGAGTAGTTTGTTCTGTAAGAAGCGCCATATAAGTTATCGAATACAATACAATACAATGTCCATCGGCTGAGCAGCTGAGAAGCAGGCATAACATTAGTATCTGATGTGAGCAGACACGGCTTTCAATAGGGCTGCAGGCGGCAGAGAAGGGATCAGAGGTACCGAGCAGCATATGGCTCTACCGCTTCACACAGGCGCTCTTATGATTGCCACCGAAATCAAATTACTGCTGTTGATACTCGGAAATTATTAATGACCCAAAAAACCAAGATGAATTGCAAATTATCAATTGTGAACCGAGCAATATCCTGCAGAGGTCACGTGGTCAAAGGGCGGGTCAGAAAAAGAGAGAGAAAGAGGTTCCCTCAGCTGTGCTACCAATTCTCGATGCAAGGGAATGCTGTATCGTAATCGTAATTGTAAGCCAGAGATTTCTACAGCACACTACGAAAGCCACATCACGGGGTCCAGCTTATTCACAGGCGCTCAGTCAAAACAAAATCGACAGGCAAATGTGTTCGGTTCCAGGTCAAGCTCCAAGAGTCAGGCAGAGAGACAGTGTGGCAACTACGGTGGGTGGTGTTTGGGGGTAGGAGCGGAAAGAGGGATAAGAGGAAGAAGGGGAGTCAGGATATGATCTGTGAAAGAGGAATGTCATGCTAAGGAATGTAGTGTCGGTAAACAGGAACGAACTTTAATAGTCTTCAGGACCTGATTAAAATTCATTAGCATTTTGTTTCGGCAGGCAACAGCCCTTGGAGTCATCATCCTTGAGCTAAAGGATGTTTGGAGCACAATCAGCTACACCAGCAATTCTCAAACTTTTGGGTCTCAGGACTCCTGTACACTCCTGAAATTATTGAGGACCCAAAGAGCTCTTGTTTATGTGGGTTAGATCTAACGATATTTACTGTATTAGAAATTAAAACTGAGAAACTTTTATTAATTCATAACAAAATAACAAGAATAAACCCATTACATGGCAACAGAAATAACATATTTTTATGAAAAGAAACTCTATTTTCCAAAACAAAAAAAAACTAGTAAGAAAAGTGAATAAAGAACTAGTAGAAAACTAACTTCTTAGTATTACTAGTTATATATGTTATGAAAACACTTTAGACCTCGCAGACCTCCTGAAATGGTCTCGGGGACCCCTTGGGGGCCCCAGACCACACTCTGAGAACCACTGAGCTAAAGAAAACCTTCTGTCCCTCCCTGATATCAGAGACTATCGGTCTGAATTCTCCCGATGTGGATTCAGCAATTTTGCACCAGCCATCTGGAATAGTCCTCCTGTTTACATCACTTACAACAATATCTAACGAGGCATATTCATAAAGCGACGTAGGACCTATTTGCTTTTGTTGTCTGACCTCTGTGACCCACATACACCTACGATTCCCCACTCAGTCGATGGACATATGGCGTATTAACAAATGCATCACTCGCTTGCTCACTCGCTCACTCCTTTCTGGAACACAGTCAATGCCATTCCAAAGCCTCTCCTCACTTTAACATGGCATAGATACAGGTGCATAATGAAGTAATAATAATAATAATTAGAAACTTCTAATGCATCGTTGTCTAATGCCAAGCCACAACCTGGTCAATATCCAGAAGGTTAGTCCACGAGACACAGAGGCAGCCTGCTGAGCATAAGGAAGTGTGTACATTTACAAGTTTCCACATCACGACTACAGTAATTATGTGTCTTACGCATTACGGTAACCTACTGGAATTCGATCTGGCTTCTCCAAAGGATTATGCTTTTGGATTGCGACTTTGACTTGAAGCAGCCATCGACTAATGCCTTAGGCATTATGATAACGGTGCTGTAGAAGTCTTCATATTAGATTAGATTAGGTAAATTTCTCATGTTTAAATTTCAGTGAAAGTTTGGAAGATGCTACCAAATGCAGCACCAGACAAACTTCCACAGGCAGTGTCATCCAAACTGTCAATGACACCTAAACAAGTACAATTATTGCATGGGAATATAACACCAGATGCTAAAAGCAGAAGCCAGACTTCAAAGCAAACAATTTTTGTTTCAACAGCATTTCAAGTGTTTTCAGTGAACACGATAGCCTAGTCATGCTGAACTGTTAACCAAGAGGTGAGGGGTGTTTAAATCTCCTCCAGGGCAAAAGAAGTTTCAAGATTCTGGAGACAGGATATATATGTGGATATATCAGGCCGACTGGAGACAGGATATATATACGGATATATCTGCATAAATGCCTAACCACACCCACTTAAAACATAGAAAAACCAAAGACAAAGCAAAACAAAAAACACTATACAGCGAAAAAAGCAGGACAGTGACGAAGACCAAAACCAGATCAACAAAAAGCATAAAAGTGAAGACGCAATCGTAATCTCGAGATTTCTACAGCGCCCAACGAAAGCTAAGTCGCGGGAACAAGCTTATTCACAAGCGCTCAGTCAAAACAAAATCGATGGGCAAAAGGGTTCGATTCCGGGTCAAGATCCAGGAGTCATGCAATCAGACGGCTAAGGTGGATGGTGCTTAAAATTGAAGTGAGAAGAGAGATAAGGGGAAGCGGAAGAATCAGGATAAGATTTTTGGAAAAAACATGCTTTCATTTTTGAGTGAAAGACCAGCGCAGAGACTGAAAGAGGTGAAGTGTTGGTGAGTTCGTATGATAGCAACAATAAAAACAAATCAGAACAAACAAAGATGATAAAAAACCGCAGCCAACGCGAAGGCACTTACCCAGATCTGGAGTTTGACTCGCTTGTCCTGCCGGAAAACTGTCTTGACTTTGAAATCAATGCCGACCGTACTGACGAAAGCGGAAGTGAACGAATTATCTGCATAGCGGAACAGGAACGACGTCTTGCCGACGCTGCTGTTTCCGATGATTAAGAGTTTGAACATGTAATCGAAATTCTGATCAGCTGCGTCCTTAGATGCTTTGCCATCATTCGCCACGTTATTTGCGTCGCCTTTCTGCCATGGTACATAGTTGACATTATCCATTCTAAAAGTGTAATGTAATGTTAGATAGCCATGTTTTGGTGCTTTGCGAAGTTCTTAGAAGGCACTACATAAATAGCCAGATACAGACATACATACAGTAAATACATACATGCATGCATGCATAGATAGATACATACATACATACATACTGCATACATACATACATATACACACACACAAACATACATACATATATGCATACATACATACATACACACACACATACAAACTGCCGAATCGTATGGCTTCGTACTTATCGAATATTGCGCTATAAAATTCCACAAGTTATTTGACGCACGCCAGTGATTTGTTTGGAACTTTACCTGTTAATATGTAGCCACTGACTTTGTAACACGGCTGCAAGACGACTTTTTATCGATCAAAAGATTCTGCCTGAACAAAAATCACCAGCCAAGATGGTAACTCGATTGTAGTTTTGTCGCTCAAAAACTTTAGAACAATTTGCATCCCAAACTTGAACATTCTAGGCCGCTCGTTCGACATTTTACACGTTCGTCTGTTTAAAACTGTCCAGAACATATACCATGGCTTAGAACAAGTGCTGAAATGTCCATATACTCACCCGAATCACAGTTCGTTGCAGCCGATAGCCGGCAGTTTTCTCCCAAAATTAAAATTAAAAAGGATTTTGTTGATATATTCCGGCCACAAATTCCGCTTTGCAGAACCGACAGCCTACGCCGTATGCGCTAAGAATACGAGACTGTCGCAGACGTCACGAAATAGGTCACCAATCAGTCATTGTAAAACTATGTCATTAAAGTGACGTCATTTAATATGGACGATTACTTTGTAACAGTAAAGCCACAGCACGTCGTAGAGTAAGATTTCAGAACTGAGGTTATAGGCTTACAATATTTTGATGATTTTGGATATTAGTTGTTTCTGGACAATTTTGACTCATTTTTACTTTAGTAGTCATGCCCATTACATGGCTTTTTCCATCGATTCAGAAATGTTTGCTCGAAAGGAGAAACGCACTAGGTAGGATACGAGTGGGCCTAGTGATCGGCCTGAAGTTGGCGTTGGAGATTAATTAATAAAAATATAGCATTTTTGTGTTCAGTCATGTATCTGCAAAAATCATCTGTTATGTTTAACTACTGTTTTCAGGACAAGTTCGTCGTTTTGTTAGTTTGCGCCTGGGACCCCGACCGGCCCATACAATAGAATCGACAAGATTTTAGGGAGATGTCCGTAGTAAATTTTTTTCTTTAGTCCATATTTTTTAGCGTGCTAGTAATCGTAATCCCGAGATTGTACAGCGCCCAACGAAAGCCACGTTACGGGAACCGGCTTACTCACAGACGCTCAGTCAAAACAAATTCGATAGACAAAAGGGTTCAGTTCCATGTCATGAGCCAAAAGTCAGGCAGAGAGACAGCGTGACAGCTATGGGGAGTGGTGTTTGGTGTGAAATACACAATGAAGACGCTGACACGCGGAACACCACAATGTACGATTAAGTAATGTAACGTAAACTTCTTAAACTACTCACTGAAACATAACATCTGCCATGAGACATAGTTGGACCTCATGTATGTCTGCATGCCTGAGGACTTCGATCGAACTGTAAAGCCCTGAATCATATTTGATCCCACTATTCCTATTACGAAGTGAAAATCGTCTATGAAGTTAAGCTGCTTTTTCCAATTGATGGATTTTATTACGAACATTCTGTAGCTGCTGGCGCACTGTATCGACTATAAAAGGAACCATTAATAGCTTACTGCCACCTGGCGAGTGTGTGATGTTAAACCTCATCAATGTGTTAAGGCGTCTTGAGGCGAAGACCACGCTGATAAATTTTCCGCCAGTTTCCAATTTTGCTTGTTACAAAGTTTCGTGTTGATGCAGGCGTTTATGGGATAATCGGTCGTGGTAAGTTGCATTTCACAGTAACAATTTTTTTGTCTTTTTGGAGTGGAGTAGGCTAGTTGAACACAACTTGTCAAGTTTGTGGAAAAAGCAATTCTGCCGGTAATAAGCAAAGAGAGCATCAGGCTGCCCGATGATCGCATCACGTGAAAGACACTGGTTTTTAATTGATTAATCATGGTTTCGGTTGATTATTTGAGTCAGCTTTTTAATCTGGCAATTGCTAGTTCGTTAGCGTGGCCTGGAAAGCGGCACTTTATATGGGCTATTGTCCAAGCGTGGAGCCATCGCCTGGGAAAATACAAAGCTGTAAGTCGCATCGAATGCTCGATAACTTATTCCGATTGTCGTTCGTTTACTTGTCTAATCAAATCTGATGGAAGCTAACTAAATCTAATCATGAAACATCTGTAGCGCCTTTATTGTAGTGCACAAGATGGTCGCTTTAGAGCAGAAATCGCATTCCGACATCACAATCTAACAACATTCACTTGCTTTGAAGTTTGGATTATTCATTCAGAACGAACACTTCTCGCAGGTATTTGCCAAAAACTGTGAAATCTAGGTGGTTTTAACTAGTTCACACAGATAAAGGTGTTTTATTTAATCACGGGAGAGAGCATTTTATGCTTGACATGCCGATTTCTTAAGCCACACCATTATTGCTTCACCATTGAGTTTGTAATGTCTGCTTGTAAATCGGTTGTAATTGTAAACAATCCGGTTCTCCATCGATTTAAAATGCAAAGTTGCAACAGCCATTATTTTCTCAAGGGAACAATCAAGACAGGGTCAATCAATTACAAGTTGAAAGCTTATATCAGGGAGGTAAATGTAAATGTTTTTCTATATCAACTGTACATGGCAAATCTATGCCAAATTATATGTACACATTCACTTTCATAAAGAAATGTGTGATCACAATACGACCTGCTTTATCTGTAAGAATAAGTAAAGTAAGGAAGTAAAGTATCCCATATCCCACAAGTGAGACGTATGGGAGGCGCTCATTTCCTTTTCTTTAGGCCCTTGAGCCGGCAGTGGACGAATCCCAAGGTCCTGGACAAGGGGCCAGTGCATTGCAGGACTTTCCGTTTGCTTCCCAGCTTATGCCGGTACCAAATTATACGACATTAATACTTTGCTTTGAAATCTGACTGTAAGTGACACAATTGTTAACTTAATAAGTTTTCATGAATTTTTGGAATGTGAATTTACATGACACGTGGCAACATTGCTGTCTTCCAACAGTCGACTTGGTTCGACACAAGCCTGCAGAGATTCCGAGCTGAGATCTGGCTGCTAATTACTGAAATGCTTTCAATTGTTTGAGTGATTCTGTAGAATTTGCATAAATAATTGATTGGCATCCAAGATTCTGTGACTGACTGCTGCATACCAGCTGTTTTTTTGCACAGTGCACTTTTATAGGTAATTTCTGGTGATGGCAGACACCAGAACTCTTTGAGAACTGCATTGTCTGGCAGTTGTGTTCAGGGGCCTGGGAGCCATGGCCAATGCTCACACAAGTTTTGGCTCTGTGACGCCGAGGCTCACACAACTTTTTTGGACAACGGAGATATCTCCCTATGACACTGAACAAGCATTGATACTATAAAAAATAATAAAGTTATATATACTGGGCAGAAATTGTTCAGTTCAAGAGTTGTAGACTAGAGGAATGGTTTTCCAGATAACAGTGTCTCAGTGGACAGTATCACTTGAAGGACAGTGCACCAATTCAACAAGTGCAGTGAAGTGGTGAAGAAAATATTCACTGAAATATGAGCAGGGTCAAGGCCATAGGGTCACTATAGAAAAATATATACACTGACATTTAGGACAGCTTTTAAGAAGAAATTAGGAAGGATGGATTATCAAACATTCCCCAGTAATTTGTCTTCTAAACTACTTAAAACCCTGGTTATATTATGTTATACATTTAGTGCATTTGTGAGGTTCTTAAAAGGCGCTATATAAATAGCCAGATACATACATACCTACATGCATACATACATACATAGATACATACCTACATACATGCATACATACATACATACATACATACATACATGACTACATACATGCAGACGTACATATAACAGGTTTGACATGCATATTAAACTCGCCTAAAGTTGCAATTAAATCAAGTTCTTGCACGGATTTGAAATTGGGGAATATGGTCAGAAGTAACTGAATTGGTTGGATTTTGTAGGTTGGTGTTGCCAGTGGTTGACTCAACTCAGCTCATCCTGTTGCTCTCTGTCCACTGTCCATGAGGTGAGGAATTAGGAGTCTGTAGTTGTCTTAGGGTGCGGACGTGCAGGCTATCATCCTGTCATGTTATTTATGCACTTATTAAGCGCCACTATCTAATGATTAAGCATTAATCGATGGCGCTGAGCAATTGTGGGTGAACTTGATCAAGGTCTCTACACAGTACCGCCTCGGGGGAGGCTCGAACCCGTACTCTCCGTGTTACGAACCGACCGCTTTAACCAGTCGGCCACCGTGCCCTACATCCTATCATGTGACTCGGGTCGAATTTATGATGTAATGTAACAAACATTTTTATAGCGCCTTTGAAGCATCTCTCAAAAGCGCTTCCTGTGGCCAGTAATTACGCCAAAATCTGTAAACGAACTCCCCATTAATATAGTCAGAAAATCCGTGATCTGTAACTACAGTTTTATATAGCATCCGTTCAAGAGAAACAACTTAGAGGCACTCCTGACCCTGACCTGACCTGACAATTGAACGGAATGGTTTTAAAGTGCCTATGGAAATGAGACAAAGAAATGGTTGCGGATTGGTTGAGGGCTTGCCTGTTGTCGGATTTTTAAGCTTTTAGCCTTGACCTTGAACCTGATCTGACCCTACATGCCCGTCCATTTTTGTTTTGACTGAGCGCATGTAAATAAGCTGATTCCCACAACTTAGCTTTGTTTGAGTACCGCACTGTTTTGTGGGTTATTGAAATCTAATCTAATCGATTCTAAAGACTTCTATAGCACCATTATCGTAATGCCAAGGCATCAATCAGTGGTCGCATCAAGTGAAGTCATAATCCAGAGCATAATCATTCGAGAAGCCAGGTCCAATTCTAGACAAGTCTTTCTGATTCCAGTAAAAGTAAGTAAGTAAGTATATTCTTTATTAAACAATAGCTAATCGCACATTGGTTTACAAGTATTTAAGAAGACAAGAAAAACTTAATAAGCTTACAACATCCTAATAATAAAACATTTGCGCGTTAAATTATCAGTGGGTGGAATGTTACGGTCATGGGTGTGGGGCCGTAGGGAATAACTGAGGGTTTTAACTGACAGGAGTGGGTAGCTGATGTAAGACATGGTTTGGGTTGTTCAAGATTGCTTTAAAGAGACGAGCGTCGTATATGCACACAAAAGACATTTTGTATGTATACTTGAAGACTTTTCATTGGAATTTCTGAAACATTGGCCGATGGTCAAGTATCCCTGGACTCTCATGCTAATCATTATGGGTGTAGGATGGTATCAATGTTCGGAACTGAATTTGCAATGCAGATATGTTGTGCCAAAACCTTAGGTTAGCAGTTCTTAACACTGGTTATTCCAGATAATTCTGCTCTCTTTACCCCACCTCAGCTTACATACACATGCATACATACATACATACATACATACATACATACATGCATACATACATTGTCTTTTACCATATGCCATACACCATATGGTATACACTTTGCCATACCTTGCCTTACGATACATTATAGTACCTGACCATCGATACATACTTGCATACATAAGTATATACATATATGTATGTATGTGTATATTTGTGTATGTATGTGTATGTATGTATATATGTACATATGTATGTACTTATGTATACATATGTACTGTATGCATGTACATACATATGTACATACATACATATATACTTAGATACATACATGCATACAAGACATATGTATGTACTTACATACATATTTACATATGCACACTTAGGTACATACATTCATACGTGTATACATAAACACACACACATACATACATACACAGATGTGTACACTTACAGTTTACTGTTGAGCCTGTAATTAGGGGTTGTTTACTTGTTGCTTATTTACTTGTTGCTTATTTACTTGTTGCTTATTTACTTGTTGCTTATTTACTTGTTGCTTATTTAGTTGTTGCTTATTTACTTGTTGCTTATTTACTTGTTGCTTATTTACTTGTTGCTTATTTACTTGTTGCTTTGTTACTGTCATGTTTACCTCTCAGCCACAAGACCTTACAACCCCAGAAGGGTGGTCCCTTTGGAGGGTAAACGGGCGGTCACCTTACATTACCCCGAAACTATGTTCCTTGGGCTAAAACAACTCCAGTTTGGGTAACAAAACTGGGTCGATGCAAAAAAGCTATTGTGTAGGCAAAAGATGCCTTTTAAGCAGCCACAGTCTTGGTGTTCGCTTGGACCAGGTTAAACCGGTTCCCTGAGGTGGTAGAGGTGGTAAATTAATCCTATGTTGACTTTTACTTCAGTGTTCAGGGTTTGACTCCCATTGAAATCGACATTTTATGAAAATTGTCATAAATAATCAAAATAATTGACATTCGGGTGTTGGGACAAATGTTTTAATGTCTTGGAAGCTGATTTTGCCCATCTGTTTAGAAAAGAATAGTAATAAAACAATAAATAAAACAGAATATTGATGAAACAAACGCATTTTTAATAATAATAATGTTGTTGTGAAGTGTTGTCATTTGTTGGGAGAGGTTGTACAATGTTGAGTTGTTGTTGTGATGGTTGCACCTCAGCCCCAATCTATATAAACATACCTACATACATATATGTATGTAAGTATGTATGTGTGTATTTATGTATGTGTATGCAAGTATGTATGTACATATGAATGTAAATATGTATATGTGTACATATGCATGTAAATATGTATATGTGTACATTCATATGTATATGTACACATGTATGTACATACATGCATATGTACATACATACATCTGTACAATACTTATGTACATACACACATACGTACTTATATACACCCACATTCCTCAGAGTACTGTTGTTTTTAGAGGCATGTTGTCTGTGTATAGTTACCATACCATAATCGTAATCGTAAACTCTAAATATCTAATGCGCTACTTAAACTCTAAGCACAGGGCACCAGCTTATTCATGAGCGCTGCGTCAAGTCAGTGGGGTTGTAAAAAGCTGCCATATCAAGAACCAAGTCCGGTTGCCAGAAGACGAGAGCGAGAAGGGGAGAGGAGCTGTCAGGGTGGGTTGTGTTAAAGCTGAGAGTAATGCGAACCATACCACACCTCTAGGTTTTTTAAGGCATTTTGAATTGTCTTCAAGGACAGAGATTCCACTACTCTTCGATGCCCTAAATCTGGTGGACCAGACCAACTAACGATGCCGAGTAATCGAACACAATCCCGTCGCAGTGCGATTCAGACCCGAGGCTGAATTTTCTACGAGGCAAAGGTCCTCGGAAGCCGATTAGCATTCGACTACTATTGAGTCATTTGCATCGCCTGGAATCTGATTTTACCCGTCTGTAATTCAAGCCTCTGGTGGTGGCGGCGACCTATGCAAATGCCCCCGTGCATCCTACGTAGCAGAGGCGGAGGAATTCCTCGTCGTGCCCGCGTTGTGCCAGAATCGTCGGCAGCGAACGATTAAAATGCGAACCTGCGTGAGACTAATTCTGTCGTCGAAACGACGGTCGTCCGACTTGGAGACTTTCTTTCTCTTGTTGCCTGCGAAGTCAAGATGCTAATTAGCGAATGGGCGTCGGTAGATCGGAATACAAGGAGAGAGGAGGAGCAGAAAGGTTAAAGGGTCACCTGCGTTGATCTGTGGAAATGTGGTGAATGATGAGACGGACGGACGGACGGACGGACGGACGGACGGACGGACGGACGGACGGACGGACGGACGGACGGACGGACGGACGGACGGACGGACGGACGGACGGACGGACGGACGGACGGACGGACGGACGGACGGACGGACGGACGGACGGACGGACGGACGGACGGACGGACGGACGGACGGACGGACGGACGGACGGACGGACCAATCAGACAGACACAGACCAGTAGCACTGACAGACTTATGGAACTACAGTGAGGCAAATGGACAGACAGACAGACAGACAGACAGACAGACAAATTGACACACACAGACATACAGACAGATAAACAGGCAGTCAAATTAGACAAACAGACTTATCAGATAAACAGTAAGACAGACCAATCAGACTGACTGACAGACAGACAGACACACACAGACAGACAACAGACAGACAGACAGACTCATTAAGTAAGACAGACCAATCAGACAGACAGACACACACACACAGACAGACACAGACAGACAGACAGACTCATTACCCAATGATAAAGCATCAGTCGATGTTGCTAAGCAGTTGTGCGTTTAAGACTTGCCCATTGCATTTGGCATCTGTGGGGGTTGTTCAGAGGCGCAAGATCCACACTTTCCATGTTTTGCATAAGGTCCACCACCCTGTATGAATTTATCCTATTTGACTTGGGGTATATGCCATAGTCTGGCGGTTAGTGTGCTGAAATGTCAACCCAGAGGTCACAAGTTCAAGTCCATGCCGAGGCAGAAATGTTTCAAGATTTCTGCTTCACTGCTGCCCCCTAGTATATTGAGCCCTAAAATGTGTACACCCACAGTACACTGTCAGTGGGAAGATCAGGCATTGAAGCAGAGGAATAGCCAACCTTTCTCATTTGCTGAATCCAGTGCTTTGTATAGGGACCTTAACTGGCGTAATCGTAATCGTAATTCCGAGATTTCTACAGCGCCCAATGAAAACCACGTCACAGGAACCAGCTTATTTACAGGCGCTTAGTCAAAACCAAATCGATAGGCAGGAAGGGTTTGGTTCCAGGTAAAGATGCAAGAGTCAAGCAGAGAGACAGCGAGGCAGCTACGGTGGGTGATGTTTGGGATTGGAGCAGAAAGAGGGATAAGAGGAAGAAGGGTGGCGCCCGTTCAGATGGGCAGCGGTGGTGAAAGATCTCCTCTGAAAAATTCATTGCAAAATGAGCAATGTCAAGGCCGTACAGTCGTTACATAAAACCTATACATTTACATTTACGTTTTTCATATCCATGGCTGCCTTGCAAAGTTAGCTCAAGGGACGACTGTTCTGGCTTTTCCGTTGCGTTTTTAATCTACTAATTCGTGTAATTTTACTTGAATATTGCTTTAATACAAGAATCAAGTAAACAGATCTGAGTTGCATTATCTACAGGTCCTGTAGGTTCAGTAGCCTTTCAGTAGCTTTGTCTTTATATGAGAGAACTCCGATTTGACTCAAGGGGCAGCGATAAGAAGAGGTAGCATTCTAACAGTTCTAGACAAACACCCACCACTGATAATGCAAGATTTTCTGACTCAGATGAGCAAATAAACGACTACTGCGGTGCTCAACGCAAAACTTGGGCGTCATCCATACTTTCCTCCCCGCGGTAGAACTCCCTGCTTGCTACACGTTGTACTTTCTTTGGGCTGCTATAGACAAGCTAAAGAATAACTGAAGATTTTCTGTCAGACAAGTGAACCTCTGGGTAGCCTTGGCAAAGAATTTGGGCCTCTTCCATACTTTCCTCAGCACTATAGAACTTCCTGATGAGGAGTACTTCCTTTGGGCGCCATATCAAGTGGTAGTTATGGTGAGCTTGCGTTTTTTTGAGGACTGATTTTAAAGTTATGTTGTGTTTCGGATCCTCCATTTTTGGCCATGAAATAGCGGAATTCGTGTTATGTAAGAATGTGTGTTATTCCAGAATTTATCTTGTTTTTGGAATTTGCGTTGTTTCAGAATTTGGTTTATAATATCAGAATTTATGTTTATGTAATATAATATATTTATGTTTATATAATTAATATAGTAATATGTTTATCAGAATTTGCAATACATGTATCGTGATACTTAATAGAACGTCTTTAGCACCTCTTAGTGGAGAATCTGATATCAGCAACATATCAGAATATGCAATGTACCGGATTTTTTGTGTTATATCAGAATTTGTGTTATATCGAAATTTGCAATAAATCCTATTTTGTGCTGTATCAGAATTTGTGTTATATTAGAATTTGTGTTATATTAGAATTTGTGTTATATTAGAATTTGTGTTATATCAGAATTTGTGTTATATTAGAATTTGTTTTATATCAGAATTTATGTTATATTAGAATATATATTATATCAGAATTTGTGTTATATTAGAATTTGTGTTATATCAGAATTTGTGTTATATTAGAATTTGTGTTATATCAGAATTTGTGTTATATTAGAATTTGTGTTATATCAGAATTTGTGTAATATTAGAATTTGTGTTATATCAGAATTTGTGTTATATTAGAATTTATATTATATCAGAATTTGTGTTATATTAGAATTTGTGTCGTAAGCGGATATTCTTAATAATTATGAGTATTGGAAGGCGAGAGTTTTATTCAATGTTTATTGATGGCTGCACCAAATCCGTTTCGTACATCAGTTTTGGCATATACTTACTACATCCGGAATTCGAACGGCTTGGGTTATGAAATTGCTTTCTTCTTTGTTAAATGATTTAGCTTGTAATAAAATATCAGACTACTTGCAGGGGAGGTACTTTGGGATTTAAACCTAAGTTCCGTCATTTCAATAGCTGTCTCTAATGACTAGTCGTACGCTCACTCGTCCACTCGCTTGCTCAGTCAATCAATCAGTCTCACCTAATCTCACTTTCACACACCCACTCAGTCTCACTCAGTCAATCATTCAGTCAATCAGTCTCACTAAGTCTCACGTTCACACTCTCACTCACTCAGTCAGTCAATCAACCAATCAATCTATTAATCAATCAGTCTCACACTCACTCTGTCTCTTGCTAGCGCACTCGCATCACTCGCTCGCTTCACTCGCTCACTTGCTCGCTCGCTCACTCATTCACTCACTCACTCACTGATATATTTTAATATTTACTTAAGTATTTACCAACCTACATAGCTGCCTAAAGCATCTGCAGCAGGAAGACGAAGTCTGCGGAGAGGCGGTGATGGTGGTCGCGGTGCGTTTAACGCGGCCACCCGCAACATCGACCAGTTTCTTGTCTGGCTCTCGTCTCCTCTTTTCCTTTCCTTTTCATCGTCTTTTATTCCTGTCTCGTGACGATCACTCCTTCTTTTTTTCTACCCCACGGAAATACAGAAACCTCCATTTGATCTGCCTAAGTTCCGTAATTAACCGTCGAGCAGTCGGCTGCACTTTGGAGGTTTCAGTTTGCGACTCTGTGACGAATTCATTTCCTCTTTTGCGTCAAGCGGAAAGTTTGTGTGATACCTTTTTGCTTGCTTTGAGACCAGCAGCCTCTCAGGGTTTAGATAAGATAACGATCGGTTTTATGGTAGCACGCCCGCACGTTTAACGCGTCATTACCTACCTCTCAAGAAGTAATTTTGTGTAATTTGATTTATGTAGCGCCCGGTAGGAACCTCTGAATGAGTAATATGTGTATTGTAAGAAGTGCATTTCCAGAACCTCTGTTCTAAATTGTCTGTCTACCTCTGAAGGATTTATACAGAAAGGCTTTAAATAGCATTGTATTGTATTGTATTTGATAAATTATGTAGCGCTTTTTAAAGAAGAAACTACTCAGAGGCGCTTCCAGCATGAGAACCCCGGGGAAATAAGAACGTCTTTAAACAATGAGCTGACTGATCTCCATCACCAACAGTGACCCTAGCACGAAGCGATAGCGGAAGTTCATTCCAGAGAGATGGGCCAACAACAGCCAAAGCCCTCTGCTGAGCAAGAGAGGACTTAACACGAGGAACAAATAGATCCAGACGATCTAGAGAACGTAAAGGGCGGGATGAGGTACTAGAGTGTGGAGGCCGAATAAGATCACAAAGATATTTTGGAGCCTGGCCCATGCGAGCTCTAAGTACCAGAGACAATAGTTGCAACTAGAGACAAAAGCATGGCTTGGCGATGTGTGTACGACGCTGGCAGGCATTGTCAAATTAAGCCATATGAAGCCTTGTTAGTGTACAGATTATTGGCTGATTGTCCATGGATTTACAGGCCACTTGGTGCCAACTCAGCCTTCCATTCTTTTGAGGTAGGTGAATGAATACTAATGTGAGCAGAGGATTGGAAGTGTCCTGATTAACATTATTTTTGAGAGCTGAGCTCCCAGACAACTAGTTACCCCATTGGACTCGTATGATAAGAATTATTATTGCTAGTTGTGGCCCTGTCAATTGCTTTCTCTAGTGCAGACTGGGAAAGGTTGATGTTTGGTCGAGATCTAAAGGTAAACATGCAATTTTTTAAATGGGCATTTTGCTGGAAAAAGAGACCTGAAGTCAGAAGCAAAAGCCAAACACCAAAGCAAACCAAAAAACAGCATTGAAAGCTAAGCGGATGCTTTTCTGGCATTATGCTCTGAACATTTGTCGACATTGTGCTGTGACCTGTCTTTGGCACTGTGCTTTGAACTGTACCTCTACCTCCATGACAGCATTTTAGATAAACTAAACACTGTGAAGATAATTGCCTGTTTTTTGGCAATGCAGGTTGTTGGCCTTAGTTTGCTCTTCCTACTTATGCTTAATCGGAAGTCAATGTTAGCCACCGTTGTCTGTTTGACTAGGTTTTTTGCTGGCGTTGACTAGCGTCTTTCGTTTTAAGGCTCTGTGTGCAAAGTGCCTGAGGGAGAGACGGAAACAGTTACCTAGCATTTTGCAGAACTGTTTCTGATAATGAGAACTGAAAGTTGAGTTAGCAACCGAATGTTTGAGGAACTGGATCTTGTGCTGGAAATAAACTTGTTGTCAGCAAGTTGTCGTTGTGTTAAGAGCTCAGAACACTGTCAGGAACAGAATTGATGCCAGGAACAACTCAGCCAGGAACAGAATTGATGCCAGGAACAACTCGGCCAGGAACTGAACTCGGTGCTAGGAACTGAATTCAGTGCCAGGAACTATTGATGGTGCCAGAAACCGATGGTGACGTCTGTAATTAAAACATGGTGCCAGAAACTCAGTGTGGTACCAGGAACTGAACTCGGAACTAGTGGTGGTGCTGGAAACTAAAGACGGTGCCAGGAATTGAAGTGAGTTCCGCTCTAGATCCTTTGATACCTCGTTTACAGAATGGAAATCGTTATCAGCTAATGTAGCAGCTTTGGATTTTGAAGTCAAATGGTGAGACTCTTCAGCCCCACGTCTCCCAGTGCTCTCCGTGGTTTCCATGGACCTTTCTCACGCATTAGCGTAGAGGTGCAATTTGATCTGTTTATGTCGCCTATTGTGGAGCAGTTTTGTCTAAGTACTACCGAAGGCCACAGCAATGTCTGACGATGGGCCACAGTGATTATGCTTTGTTACCGGGCAGTGAGTGATGTCTGTGAGCATTCTAGATACATTAGCTATTGAGTGAAGAAAGAAAAAGAGTATGTCTGCTCTTGCCAGACACCATTTAAGAGTGTTCATATTGTTGAGCACATTTATCTGTTGGTCTGCTCTGTGGTGCTGGCACTGTCTTCTTGCTGTGTAGTATTTATGGTGCAAGCTTTGGTACTGGCTTGGCACTGTGTACTATTAATGGTGCAAGCTATGGTACTGTTATGGCACCGTGTAGTATGTTCGGTGTAAGCTTTGGCACTATCATCACACTGTGATATTAATGATGTGAGCTTTGGCACAGTCTAGGCACTGTCTTGCACTATAAAGCATTTATAATATGAACTCCGTCACTGTGTCGGCACTGTGTCGGCACTGTGTCAGCACTGTGTCGGCACTGTGTCGGCACTGTGTCGGCACTGTGTCGGCACCGTGTCGGCACCGTGTCGGCACCGTGTCGGCACCGTGTCGGCACCGTGTCGGCACCGTGTCGGCACCGTGTCGGCACCGTGTCGGCACCGTGTCGGCACCGTGTCGGCACCGTGTCGGCACCGTGTCGGCACCGTGTCGGCACCGTGTCGGCACCGTGTCGGCACCGTGTCGGCACTGTGTCGGCACTGTGTCGGCACTGTGTCGGCACTGTGTCGGCACTGTGTAGTATTTATAGTAAGGTCTGTGGCATTATTGTTTTTGTTATTGTTCTTTTTATTGTTATTGTACATATGGGTCTCGAACTGTGTTGCAGTGATTTTGGTCTTGATCTGGGTCTAAGTACTCTTGTTCATTGTCTTGATCCTGTTCTTGAGTGCAGAACCAAGACCAGAGAAGCGCGAAAGAAAACAAACGACCGCAGGTAGCACAGTAACTTAGCTTCGTGGTTCGCTGAACAGTGACCTTTGCTGCCAGAATACAGAGCGCTGAATGCATGATTTGTGTTCAGGATATGCATCGCTGATCAGTCGCTGGAATTTTCTAAGACACCTGCCTGCCTGACGGACTGACTGACTGACTTATTGACTAACTGACTGACTGAATGGTGAACTGGGGTTCTCTCTTCAGAGCCGCAGTTGAAACCACTCTTCTTTGGTGCTGTAAAAATGCCAGAGGGCAGCAGTGAGAATATAGAACTCTTGTACAGCGCCCTTTTCTTCGGCCTCGGCCGTGCTACGGCGCTATAAAAATTGTCTTATTATTATTATTATTGTTGTAACATCTTTGTGTTCACGTTTGCATTTCCGTATTTGGACAGTTACTTAGAGACTTTTGTGAGCCATGCCTGGTGAGGTTTCTTAAGGGGTATTGTAGGAGTGCCAGACAGACACAGATACATACATACATGCCTACATACATACATACAAATATACATACATACAGATATACCTACACATATACACAGAAACACACACATGCACGCATACGTATATACATACAGGCATACATACATATGTACACATATGCATATGTACGTATACACCATAGCTGCCACTGTCTCTCTGCCTGACTCCTGGATCTTCACCTGGAACCAAACCTTTTTGTCTGTCGATTTTGTTTTGACTGAGCGCCTGTGAATAAGCTGGTCCCTGTGACATATGCATTCATGCATACATGCATACACATACATACAGATGTATGTACAAATACACATACATGCCCACATATGTGCATACAGACATATATATGCTCGTTTGCGTGATCACATACATGCATACATACATTGGCGTTGCTTAGTATATGATGCACTTGAGGGTGTTAGAATTTTGGAAAAAATTATAACTGTATCAGCTTGTTGCGGTATTCGTTAAGTATTTTTGTGTTTTTTAATGCATTCGTTAAGTGTGTTAATTTTGGTGTTGAATTGTAGTGTTACGGTTGCACGTTCCCGTTAGCAAGAACAACAGCCAAGTGATGTTGCTTATGATCTAACACATTTAGACTTCATTTGGCTTCGGAACTCATCGATGAGTCATAGTGGTTCCTGGAAATTCGCATCAAGATTGGTAACTACCACTACTTTATGATCAAGTCTTAACTGTGTCGTAGTGCGATTTTCCCAGAAATTTAAACATTTCTTTGTACAAATTTCACCGAAACAATACGAAATTCCTTACTCTGTATAAATTTCACCCATTCTGTGCAGTATAAGTAAGTAAGTAAGTAATGCATTTGTTAAGTTTAAGTCCTTTCTCTGTGCAAATTTCAGTAACAAAGTAGAGCAAAGGCCATTTCTCTGTTCATTTCTTCAATATAATACATTAAAAGCTCTTTCTCTATCTAAACTTTTAGTAACACAGGAAAAATTCTTTCTCTATGTAAATTTCATGAGTACAATACAATAGAAGCCCTTTTTCTATGTAAATTTAATGAATATAATACAAAAAAAGCCTTTTCTCTGTGTAAATTTAATGAATATAATACAATAAAAGCCTTTTCTCTGTGAACTTTTACTAATACAATACAGGAAAAGCCTGTTGTCTTTGTAAATTTCACTAATAAGATGCAGTAAATGCCACTCTTTTATGTAAATGTTACCAACACAATACAGTAAACACCCTTTTTCTCTGTAAGTTTCACCAATACAATCGAGGTGAAGCCTTTTCTGTAAGTAAATTTCCCCAACACAATACAGTAAACACCCTTTCGTCAGTTGGCAGCGTTCACTATGGGGAAGCTGCTTTTAGACTCCAACACGATGGGGCTGAACAGAGTGACTAATTGTTGGCGTTTGGGGTGGCAGATGTCTGCAGTTCTTAGGTGACAGTCACAGAGGCTGGGTCATGTCGTGACAGTCCTGGCCCATGATCAAGACAAAGGTAGCCACTCCCGCATGCTTAGAATGGAACTGGTAGGAATTTTTCTGAATTCGTTCATACGCTCAGTGAATTTATGTAACGCCTGGCTTTATTTAGAAGTGTTCCACGATAATCTAGCCCGATAATTTCATCAATATCAATGACACCATAGGAATCAATTGATTTTATAGATTTATTAAGTGATTTTTCTCATCCAGTCTAATCTATTCAGAAGACTTCTGTATTTTGAGCCTGAAATGGGAATGATTGCAGGGGTTGTACAGGAAACTATGTTCTAAGTCCGTATTCTGAGCCCAAAATGGGAATGCTTGTGGAGGTTTGTTTGGGAGACTACGTTCTAAGTCCATATTCTGAGCCTAAAATGCAAATGCTTGCAGGGTTTTGTATGGGAGACTATGTTCTAAATCTGTATTCTGAGCCTGAATAATAGTAGTAGAAGTATTAGTAGCAGTAGTAAGAGTAGTAATAGTTGTAGTAATAACAGCAATAAGACGACGATTTATATAGCTTCCTGGCTTGACCGAGGCCAAAGTGTGAATGCTTGCTGTGGTTTGTACATGAGACTATGTTCTGAGCATGAATTAGGAATGCTGATTAGGCCTTCAGCGGGAGGTTGTGTTTTAAGTCTGTGTTCTGAACCTGAATTAGGAATGCTAATTGAGGCTTAAGCGGGAGGCACTGTTCTAAGTCTGTATTCTGAGACTAAACTGGGATTCAATATTGTGGCTTGTATTGGGACGTTTGACTTTGAGTTTTTTTCTTTTTCCAAAACCTGAAATGGGTTAGAATAAGGTGGCTTGGATAAGATCGTAATTGTAATAGTAATTCCGAAATTTCTACAGCAACCAACAAAAGCCACGCCGCAGGGACCAGCTTATTCACAGGCGCTTAGTCAAAACAAAATCGGTAGGCAAAAAGGGTCCGGTTCCAGGTCAAGATCCAAAAGTCAGAAGGAGAGACAGCGTTGCAGCTACGGGGTGGTGTTTGGGGTTGGAAAGGACAGAGAGATAAGTGGAAGAAGGGGTGTCAGGATAGGATCCTGTGTTCTGAGCCTGAATTTGGGATGCGTGCATATTGGGACGTGGATAGTCTTGGCACTGCCACTTCACCAGTGCAGAAGAAGTAGAGGCAGAAGATGATTCGTTGTTTTGCGTCAGTGTGACATTTAGCATCGCTGCCGCCCGGCTGCTTTCACTCGTTTCTCAACTTCATCGATTTTTCGTGCGTGCAGTCTTTAAAAATTACTTTGCCTGAGAAGATAAAGTATTGATTATTCCGATGCCGGGACAAAAACATTCGTCTGACGACGTTTCCCACCGACGAGAGAGACGAGCGCGGTTTTCCACAGCCATCGTTCGCCGCCGAAACTCCAGGCTTCGGAGTCACCTGGAGTAGTGGGGGTGCGGGCGTGTGCAGTGGAGCGTGGCGGGACTCTGTGCTCAGGTGTTCGGCAGCGTTCTACCTGAGTGGCATCCATCTGGTGCCATGCTGTGACCAGGAGCTGATGACTATTGATTGAAAATTGCCCAAGACCATTTTCTCCGCCGCTGCCGCCGCCGTGCGCTTCTGCTGCTGCTGCTGCTGCTGACGGTGATGATGATGTTGATGTAGGATGCGCGGCAGATGGTCTGCCGATGTCAGTGCGTCAGACATCGTTGGCGTGGAACCGGCGGCCAGAACAGGTAAATGCGACCCTGTTCAAGAGTATAAACCGATTCGTGACTGCAGCGTTCGGTGAATGGGGCGCCTCTAGCGGTGAGGCCGTGTACTGGTGACTGGAAGTGAGCTGGCGTTCGTTCCTTTCTCAGTCCGAAGGCGGTCAGGTTGTTTTGTCTTGTAGTTGAATTATTTTGGCACAAGGGAAAGTGTTCTGTTCTGCTTTCTGGGCTAGACGTTTTTGTGTTTCTGAAGTATTTTCGTGAGATGCGATACACTGGAGATGGGTAAATTTTCAGTTGCCGTGTTTAGGTGTCTTCATGGATGAGTGTCATTCTGTATGTCTGTCTTTAATAATGATAAGACAATTTATATAGCGCCATAGCATGGCTGAGGCAGGAGAAAAGAGCGCTGTACATGAGTTCAGAAATCAACAACAGTCATGAGATATTTTAAAAAGATATGTCTTGAAGTGAGACTTGAATATGTCCAGGGATGGGGCATTTGTCACATGGTCAGGAAGACTTCCACGCAGTGGGTCCGGCGACAGAGAAGGGACGTTTGACAAACCTCGTGGAAGACTGCGAGACATGCAGTTGATTCCTCGATGAGGACCGCAGCCGATATGTGTTCTGGTTGTCTGTGTTTGTCTTTGAGGGTCATTCTGTATGTCTGTCTTTGTGGTTGAGTGTCATTCTGTATGTCTGTCTTTGTGGTTAAGTGTCATTCTGTTTGTCTGTCTGTGTGGTTGAGTGTCATTCTGTATGTCTGTCTTTGTGGTTGAGTGTCATTCTGTATGTCTGTCTTTGTGGTTGAGTGTCATTCTGTATGTCTGTCTTTGTGGTTGAGTGTCGTTCTGCATGTCTGCCCTTTTGGCTGTGCATCTTCCTTTATTTGTTTGCTCTGTTATGTATTTAATTGTTAGCGTGTTTGTCCACAGCTACGATTACTCACTCAGCCGATGGACATATGGTGTTTTAACAAATACATTACTTGCTTACTTACTTACTTTCTTAGGTGCCTTGAATTCCAAGTCTTGTACAGTTTTAGGAACAGTATTTAATTGTAGTACTGCGTTTCATTTTTCGGGGTTTTTGCTGTAGAGTTTTCTTTCTGAGATATGACACATTTTGTTCTCCTTTTTTCCTCCGGATAATCTAATCAAATCTAGTGACTTCTATAGCGCCGTTATCGTAATGCATAAGGCACGACAGATCACTTTGTTATAGTCAAAAATTGCAATCAGTTGGAGAAGTCTAGTCAAAATCTGATATGGTCAGGAAACCCAGGAGTCAGGTACTGGTAGGTAAGCAAGTTTTGTAGAGAAAAGGCTGAGTTACAGATGGTTACAAAGTGCACAGACTGTGGCCCGCAGCCAGACATTTAGAGCAACGCTGGAAGCGTGGCTACAAACACATACGGTACAATTTATTGCCAACAAAGTATCTAGTAGTATATTGTTTCAGCTGAGTCCTTAAAAGGCCCAATATTATACATGTCATAATGCATACATATCTACGCACATACATACATACATCGACACTTACATACATACATAAATACATATATACATACATACTATATATAGACATTTATACCTACACACATCTACGTCTGTGCATACATGCTTTTGTCATTAGGCAGACTCAGAAGTTAACAAGTTCCATTTTAATGGGAGTTTTTTTAGCCAATCGTTCGGTCGCAAGAAACGTTTCTCAGATTCAGAAGTTTCTGAAAGAAATTCAATATTGGAATGATTTTTCATTTAGTGGGAATCTCGTTGATTATTGCTAAGCAAATCTGCTGCCGCAATGCACTGTGCATCTTACTTCCCAGAGAAAGGTTCAAAATAGTTATTAAAAATTATTTATTAATTCATTTTTTAAAATGTAGTTGTGTTTTTGTACTAAATTAATGAAACTGACTGAAGCTGAGAAATTGTTATATGCATGATTGCAAAACCTGGAGTCAGTATGCAAAATTAATGAACAGTAATAATAATTAATAATTAGTAATAATAGTTAATAGACAGTAATAATAAACTACCATAACTAAAGATTGTTTAGAGATTGGTAATTAAGAGGAACTGCTAATTTTCTCAATTATCTTTGAAGAGTGAGTAAGTAAGTAAGTCAGTAATGCATTTGTTAAAACGCCATAGGTCCTCCAACTGAGTGAGGAATTGTAGGCGCAAGAGACAAGTGTGTCGTATTTTAGATACTGTATCTTGTGTGCTGCTTTGAAGTCTAGAATTCATAGCTGAAGTAAGACAGAGAAGTTATCAAATGCAGGATAGATCAGCAGCAAAGGTGATTCATGAATATAATGAATCCAGGTATAAAGAAAGATCAATACGGTGCAATTAAACAATGCTAGAAAAACAAAGAAGAAGAAGAAGAAACCTCGTAGAGTTAGACGAGGTTGACAGAGGAAAAGAAAGAACAATGCCTAAAATTTTTCATACCGTTCTGCGTGCTCAAGTAATTAAAGGTAAAACAAAGTCTTCAAACACATGGTAGTGGCGTCATCTGTAAGCGTAATGTATGATAAGGAAATAGACAGCTTTGTTTATATATCAATATCAGGGGTTGCTTATTAGTTGCCCTTTGTCACATTGCAATGATATCTGTGCATTTAAAGTATGTAAGTAGGTAAGCAAATTGTCTAGTGTATAATAAAGCGTCTTTCAGTCCAGTTCGAAAGGAGTCCTGTCGTAAGGTTGTTGTTGGTGTGAGGTTGTGTCAACCAAAAGATAATTTGATCTTGAGACCAAGCTTTTGAGGAGTTTTTCTATAGAGACAAGTAAACGATATGTTACCTTCAACCTATTTTTACTTGTTGGCAATAAGGAAAGGTTGTTCATTTGTGTGATTATTGCACTGGTTTGTTTGCACTGAGCCAAAAATCCCCCCAACACCAGAACCTAAAGACTACTTTATCCCATGGTGGAGGGAAATTTCTGCTGTAGCACATATACAACTACAGGAATTCAACAGCAAGACGCCATTTTAAACCCCTTTGGTACTCAAACTACATGGAAAACCTGAGCGAACCTGAATGAGTAAGTAAGTAAGCAAGTAATGCATTAGTTTTGGTAAATTAGTAGCCAAGCAAGAAAATATGTTTCGAAGCCAAAACATCTCCAAGAACTTCTGAGCAATGTAGTTCTGTGAATTAGAAGCTATTCAACCAAAAATCCTTCAAGGCCAAGAACAAGGACTGATGACTAATACTGAACAATATAGTTATGGTAGCCTTGAGGCTATTGAACTACCGGTAAATATCCTTCAAGGCCTGGAACAATATCTCTGAAGCCTAATACTGAGCAGTATAATTCTGAAAATTAGAAGCTAAATATCCATCAGGCTAAGAACTAAATATCCATCAGGCTAAGAACTAAATATCCATCAGGCTAAGAACTAAATATCCATCAAGCTAAGAACTAAATATTTATCAGGCTAAGAACTAAATATCCATCAGGCTAAGAACTAAATATCCATCAGGGTAAGAACTAAATATCCATCAGGCTAACAACTAAATATTTATCAGGCTAAGAACTAAATATTCTTCAGGCTAAGAACTAAATATTCTTCAGGCTAACAACTGAATATCCATCAGGCTAAGAACTAAATATCCATCAGGCTAAGAACTAAATATCCATCAGGCTAAGAACTAAATATCCATCAGGCTAAGAACTAAATATCCATCAGGCTAAGAACTAAATATCTATCAGGCTAAGAACTAAATATTCTTCAGGCTAAGAACTAAATATCCATCAGGCTAAGAACTAAATATTCTTCAGGCTAAGAACTAAATATTTATCAGGCTAACAACTAAATATTCTTCAGGCTAAGAACTAAATATTCTTCAGGCTAACAACTAAATATCCATCAGGCTAACAACTAAATATTCTTCAGGCTAAGAACTAAATATCCTTCAAGCTAAGAACTAAATATTCTTCAGGCTAAAAACAATATCTCAGAAGACCAATATTGACAGAGCCGTGCAGTAATTGAGAGATTAACTTGCCTTAGAGGAACCGAGGTATGTGAGGCTGTGGACTTAAAATGTATGACCCCACTGCACTATTGAAAATGAACAAACTGATCAATGCCACTCTGGTAAATAAGAGATTATTCAAAGACTGCTTCAATTTCTGTGGAAAGAACTTATTACTTCTTAAGAAAACTGGGCAGACATTTGTCAGACTTTTAAACTTATTTGCAAGAAATCAGAATTAAGGAAGTGTATAAAAGATGAATTTATATCAATAATATTTTATGGCTATTTCACCAAAAAACATGGTAAAACAAAAATTTGAATAAAATAAAAAAAACTAAAAATAAAATTAAAAACTAAAATAAAATTAAAAACTAAAAAAATTCAGACACATGGTTTTCCTCAGGGCAACCTGTAACATGACAAAATATGCTAAGTAACTCCCCAGCTGAGTAACCAAAAAATGTTTTGTAAAATATTATAGATTGGCCAACTGTTGAAAATGACAATTTTTAATCAGTTCAAAGATCTTAAATCACTCATAAACAATTGGTTTAAAATTCGAGTTTCATTTTATTTGAACAGTTTGTTTAAATTCCAGTTTCATTTTAGTTTGTATGCAAATATATGCAGCAGGGCGTGGCTTACACACCACGTCTTCAAAGACGATGTTTAACACAGTCACTTTATGTTTATATTACTGTGTCTTAACCAGCGCCTTTATGGAACCTGCTTTATATGACATCTTTAAAAAGCCAAGAATGTCGTGTTTTAAATTCCCAATGCAACCTTGAGCTTTCTTTTATAGCGCCTATAAAAAGCCTGCTTTTTGTAGCGTATTTTTGATCCTGACTTATGTAGCGCCGATGCTTTATGTGATATCTTTAAATAGTTTGCATTATTTAGCACATTTAAAAGGCCTCCTCAATGCAGCACTGCTGAAGAACTTGTTAATTTGGCACAGTTAAAGAGCCTGCATTATGTAGCGCCGTTAAACACCCGCGTTGTGTAAGCGCCTTTGAAAAGCCTGCGTTCTGTAGCGCCTGTAAAGAGCCTGCATAATGTAGCGCCTTTAAAAAGCCTGCATTATGTAGCGCCGTTAAAAACCCGCGTTATGTAAGCTCATTTGAAAAACCTGCGTTCTGTAGCGCCTGTAAAGAGCCTGCGTTATGTAGCGCCTTTAAAAAGGCTGCGTTATTTAGCGCCTTTAAAGAACCTGACTGACGAGCGCCTCTTTGAAGGACGTCATAAGTGAGACGTTTTGACTGGGCGCGTGGGTCCGGGTTGTTTGGCGGCCCACATAATCCGCGGCTGGGTTTGCCTTTTGATTGCCGCGGCCATTCTATCATTGTTCTACCTGTATCGTCGTCGTTGGCGCCGTTGGCCTCTCTTTGGTACTCTCCTATCGGCCCTTGTCCGCCGGGCTCTTCTGAGCCGCTTCTTGACCTGAAAGAGTTTGCCTCTTGCGCCGTCCGCTCAGTCGGTTGAGGACTCTGGTCTGTGTTAACTGTCCCAGAACTTTAATCTGTTGAGGTCACTTTCTTCCTCTCAGATACGAGTGGTGCTGCTACCACGGTGGAACTTGCCTTCACCTGTTGAAGCACCTGTCGGCGTGGCAGATTCTGACGCGTCTTAAGGTATCTGCTCACTTGTTTTTTCGGAACTCGATGAAGCGCATTGTTCTAGAGATCTCAGCGTTGCAGAATCTTAACTGTCGGAAGTGATCTGATCCATTGTTAACTATTTTTCTTCATTTATTGAAGCATATCATTGCAGAGACTGAGCTGTACAGATCTGATCTAATATGTAGGAGTGTCAGTAATTTAAATGGTGCTATATAAATGTCTAAATACCTATATGCATACGTTGTATGTGTGTATAGATACACACACTGGATGTGTGTTATCTACACATTTGAATGGCACCTTTAAAATGTCAAATGACTTCTTGATTTCTGAACTCATGTACCGCGCCCTTTCTTTGGTTGTGCTGCTGCGCTATATAAATCGTCATCATCATCATCATCATCATCATTATTATTAAAGATTTTCAAAAGTGCTGCATTACGCAAACAGAGAAGGAAATAAAATAAAATTAATGCCAGCTTTTATTTGTTCAAGTGAAATGGGGATGGCTCTGAAGAATGCCATTCAGTTGATATTGGGTAATTAATAAGTATAAGTCATTAAAAATCATTGTTCAGAAGTGTCTGTGATGTGTTAGGATTTCCTTTGAAAAACTTGTAGCTGATTAGTTGGCCTTGCATTGTGTTGTACGGTGAGGATGGTCGGGATAGAGAATATAAGTGTGTGGCCGGCATGAATTGGACTTCCATGGGCAGAGTTATTTATGCAGTCACTTAAAATGGGTCCCTGTCCCCTTGGCCGGCAGACCCGCCAGTCGGCTAATGGCATGGGCAGTCATCCGTGACATCGATTTCATCTGGCTCTGGCATCGTCGTGCTCTGAGGAGTTCCAGTGCCGGCGATTGGACACCTTAAGCAGGGCAGATGTTCGGCTTCGTTGCGCTGCCTGCCGTGGCATGGGTGCAGCAGAGAGAAGGAGGCAACACCGGGCCGACCGAAGACAGAGGTCATGTAACAATGGAAGGTGCTGTACCTAGTCTGTCTTCTCAAAGGCGGACCGCCGGGGGACCGACCGGCGGGCGACGGCAGACTCTTGGAATTCTGGCATTTCACGATTTATGTTCCATCGAAACGCTGTACCAGTTTCCTTTCACACAAGAGCTAGGAATTTGGCAGCCTGTTTGTCGCTTGCCGTCTCTCTCTTTCCCTGTCTGTATCTGTCGGTATCTCTGTCTCGTTCGGCGGCAGTCACGTGTCATCATTTAGACGGTAGGACGCGGAACCTGACAGCTAGAGACAGACTGGCAGAGAGAGGGAAAAACTGTGGGCCGTGCCAGTTTTGTCTTTTGTTCTGCGCCGGACTCTGAATCTGTTGTTGGTGGCTGTGTGTAGAGCAGCTCGGTAGCTGGTTGTGAATACAGGAGCCTTGTTTGTCGGTTTCTGAGGCCCGTATAGCTTCAGGCTTTGTCTGCCGATGAAACCAAGAAGCGTGGACTGAAATTTCGTTACAGTGGCTCTTGTGGAGTGACGCTTGCTAGAGTGAAAGAACTTCAGGTCGTTTGAGTGGAAAGTGCAAGAGAAATTGACGTTTAGGGGAGAACAGTGAGAAAAGTGATACGTTGTTAAGGTGGGAAGTGGAGAGAAATAAACTTTGTTTGTGTGGAAAATGTGAGAGGAACAAGCGTTGTTTAGTGGGATGAGTGAGAATTGTAAGTGGAGATAAACGGTGTGTGGAAAATGTGAGAGAAATAAACATGGTTCGGGTGGGAAGAGTGAGAATCTGAGATTTATTTAGGTGGGAAGATTGAGAAGCTGAGCATTATTTAGGTGGGAAGAATGAGAATTAGAGCCTTATTTGGGTGGAAAAAGTGAGAATTTGAGCCTTATTTAGGTGGAAAGGGTGAGAATTAGAGCCTTATTTGGGTGTGAAGAGTGAGAATTAGAGCATTATTTAGGTGGGAAGAGTAAAAAGACTGCATTGCTTAGTTGGAGGAATAAGTGAACTTTATGTAGGCGAGGAAGCCCGAACGTCGTGAACAATACCTGCTGTGCGGCGAAGTAGCATTAATTTTGGCAGCGGCGTTTGCTGTCTTTTGTGTGGCTGTGCAAGCAGATGTCGATTGCGTTCATACAGGACGCTACTTGACGAGGGCTTAGCGACCAAACTTCAAGTGGCAATGATACCAAGCTTCGATATTACTACTGGCAGCGAGGTATACGACGACCACAGCAGCCGAAGAAAGAACAACGGGGCCCAACTTTGACAAAGCGAGTCACCTACCCGTCAGATAGGACACTCGAATGAAAGGCAGGCAGTAGTCTGCTGGCGATGCCATTTTGCGCGTCCGCGACTCTACACTTTGTTCCTCTTCAGGGAGATTTCTGACCACTTGGCCGACGAATGCGATCAGGTGGCTGCCTGCGTGACTGCTTGACTGTCCGCAGCCGAGGAATCCCGCTCTTAGGTTGTTTACCGAGAGGACAAGATAGCCAGCCAGCAGGCGGATGGCTTTGGCAGCACTCGAAGGTTGCGAGTCGAGTGTCATCATCCGACCCGTACAGGTAGCACAACAGCCGCCCTCTGTCTGTCTGTCTGTCTGTCACTTGCTGGTACCAAAGATCGTTGGCAGTTCTTTGATAAAGTTCTGGCGTCCGCGGTAGACGACAGCTGTGAGCGGCAGCTGTTTTCACGTCCACGTTTTCGAGTCGATCGTCTGTTTGTAGACGGAGACACGTAGAAAGACAGAGACACAGACAGAGACAGAGAGGGAGAGAGGTTTCCTACAGGCGGCATCAGCAGCTACAAGATTGCCGAAGGGTGGACCGCCGTCATGCGCCGGCATTGGCGTGAGACTCTCGCCAACTGACTCACAGACTTTGCCCTTCCTGCCTGCCTCGTCGTTTGGTCGGGTGTTGTTGCCGTTCGCCGATTCTCAGGTAACATTCGTTGTGTCAGTATCTATCTACCTGCGTATACCTGTATGCGTGTTTGTTTATCTACCTGTAGCGTTCTTGCTCTTGCTGACGACTTCTTCGCGCTGCTTATCTCTGTAGGGCGTGTTTTCCCCAATCGCTGTTGTGACACTTTGGTGATTTCTGCCTACTCTTGTGTTTCCTGTGTGTGTCTGTGGAATTTTCAGATAGCTGTTGTCATGTCTGAATGAGTCAAGATGTTTTACAGGCACATGCAATGCTGCATATCCAGTGAGTCGATTATGCTTTTAGTGAATAAACATTTGGTGAATAATTTACTCTCAGATAACACTTGTGGTGAATAAGTTATTCAGGGATAGCACTTATGGTGAATAAGTTGCTCACTTATGGTGAATAAGTAACTCATGGATAGCAGTTGTGGTGAATAAGTTGCTCATGGATAGTACTTATGGTGAATAAGTTGCTCATGGATAGCAGTTGTGGTGAATAAGTGACTCAGGGATAGTTTCAAGAGTGTCAACAATGAAAGCTGTTTCAAGTCGAATCCTACTGGCTCCAACGTAATCTACGTATGTATGTTTTTTTTAAATAAATTTTGCAGTTGCCGGGAATAGAACATATTATAGTAATATTACAATGAATATATATTATTTGCTTTTGCAAAGAGCATTTTGCAAATACCTATGCTGTTGTGTTGGATAACTTATTATGTAAACATCATTGGAATCAATTGTCTACAAAATAACTTAATCAATATCTGTAAAATTTAGAAACTTAATAACGTAAATTTTATGTGGTAATGTAAATACTCTTTCCGTTTCTCTGAAGTAACCTAAGGAACATAACGACATGTCACTTTTTACACATTTTAAATGTTCTCTGTGCTCATGCCGCATGCAGATCATCTACATTTCATTCAAGTATTCAAAAGCTTTGAGTTACGAGGAACAAGTAGTTGCATATGTATGCATTCAATTTTTATGTATTTATTCAATTTAGTGTGTTAGTATTATGAGGAGATTTTGTACATTTTTCTGCGAAAATATCACATAAACATTCAGCCTGTACCCAAGGAGTCCTTAAGCCAATTCAGGTCGGGTCCCTTGTGCTCAGTGAAAGTGTGGGTCGGTACCATTGGATTACTGGCACCGCGGGAGGCGAGGACTTTTGAAACTGTTAAAGACTTGCTGACTTTAATTCAAGTGTGGCGGCCTACCTACCTGTTTGCACAGCCAGCTCTTGTGCCTACATTCCACGGCAGGTCAGACATTCCTAATGCAGGCCTGACAGAGTCACACAAAGCAGCCAGATGGAGGCACTGTTAGACAGGTGCCAAGATCTTTTGGTCGTCCTAGGGTAAATACGAGGGTGACTGTGAGCCAGAAACTACGGGGAAATTACCATTCCATTCCCTTGTCTCCATTAAAGTTATTTTAAACTAGCTAATGGTAACTGTGAATAAGAGTTTTGTTCAAAAATTATTGTTTAAATAATGGCCTTGATAAAGGTTTTAAATACAAAATAATGATAAGTATCGGTGTAAATGTTTTGTGTAACAAACAGTTAAATACTACATTTTTTTAAAAGTTGAAGTTGGCATAAAATGTGATTATTGATTTAATTAATAATATTATATTTAAAAATACTATTTGAATAAAAAATATAATAAAACTACTAATGTAAATATTGAGGTAATTTTGGGGCAGACTAGCCATTCCAGACCAAGTATCTCGTAACTTTATATAATAATAGTAATAATAATAATGCTAGTAAATAATAAGACATGTTGGCATAGTTATTTAATAAAATACCAAAACGAAATATGAAGATAAACCACTCAGGATATTCCAATGGTGCCTACCTCTTGTGCGACAGACTAAAAAAGCCCTGGATGTGGAACCAGCGCGAATGACATAACCCAGCATTTACTTCCACTGGTACCATATTTGATGTCAGAAGCAGTTGAGAGCCAGCACCCTCTGCTCGAGGTCATTACAGATTTGAACCCATGATCGCTGGAGTACAAGACTGACGTGCAACCGATTAGGCTAAAGCGTCACAAGACTCTGCTGATAACAGTTGAAATTATTTACCAAGTGATTCATTGTCATGCTTCTTATGGCATGATTCATTAAGCTACATGACATCATGATATGTAATTGGTAATGACACCTAAGGACTCCAGGTTCAGTTGGCACTGGTGCCTTCTGTTGTCTAGGCGCCTTCGGGGAAGGGCAGGGGTTGAATACAGTCTGATGTACGCAGATAATATTAGGGCTAGTGCAGGTTAAATTTATTAGAGTTTCATAAGAAGTCCTTGAGGATCAAAGTAGGCCACGGAAAAGTTTCATAAATATATTGTGATGCATTTGATCTAAATGGGTCGGCTGTTCCAAGACGGAAAGTGTGCCGGTCACTATTCACTGTTATAGTAGCAGCACGTATGTCGGTGTTGCAGAAGGTTGTATCGCTGTTAGATTATAGCTGCATTTCATCCGAAGGAGCAAACATGACAGAAGCATTCTGTATTGAGTACAAGTTTCCTTTAAGTTCTAGTTTCCATTCTTTAATGTCAACAGAGAGCAGACACTGGTGTGGCTCACAGACTTAAAGTGTCTGGGGTAAAAGCACGTTCATTGTTGCCTGTACAGATAAGTTTTGTGTAATTACTTCAAAAGGGCACAGTGACACTGACTGCTTTGTTGCTAGACATGAGGTTGGGTGACCTGGATGCTTGAGCACTCAGGCTACATTAGTGTCTGCTGTTTTCAGACATTTCTCTAAATTAAGAGTAGATATTGGCCACATCAATTGTGCTTTGTTACTAGACAGTTGATGTTTATGAGAGTTCATTTTCCAGCCATTAGTTTTCAGGATGTAAATGAATAAGTAAATTAATCAAGAATAAATAATCTATGAATCTGATCTAATCGATCTGATCTAACCTAATGACTTCTATAGCGCCGTTATCGTAACGCACTAGGGATCAAGTGATGGTTTCTCCAAGTGAAATCATAGTCAGAAGAGTCTGAGGCAGTGGGTTGGGGATTAATGGTCAATAATTCCAGTCTTAGGTCGTGATCATGTGACCTATTTTTAGCTCGGCTTTTGATAGACTGCTGGACAGTTTTGTACTTGCTTCCGGGGCTGTGTGGTGGCCAAGTGGTTAGCGTGCTGGACTGTTGACCCTGAGGTCAGAGGTGGGTTCAAATCCCGATCAGGGCATTTAGACCCCACCCCAATGGCTCATATTCATATACTTGCATTCATAGTGAACTCAGTTATAAAATCAGTACACTGACTGTTTGCTGTTGGTAGGAAGATCAGACGGTGAGTGAGAAAACAGGCAACCTGCCCTCATATGCTGAGGCTAAGAAAAATGAAGTCGCTAGCACTTCACCATACCCATGGCTGCCTGTCAGGGTGTCCTTAAGGGACTACTTTTCTTTTCTGCCTTAATCTTACTGGAGCAGTTGTTAGCACCTCATTGCTATAATAGTTCTACAGTAACCCCGTTGACCCCAATACGCGCCCTCTGTATGAAGCGGCCACTGCTCAGTCGGCTGTAGGTTAGCGAGCAACAAGTGGTCAGTTGCCTAAGAGCGGCACCTAAATCCCGAGGATATATTTATTGTCTGGGGAGGCTGTCTGTCTGTGGTGTGGCTGGGAGTGCTATTTTTGGACTGGTCATTACCATTCTGTCTGTGAAACAAACGTCTGTGTTACACAGTCTGCCGTCGGGTTTCAAGGACCGTTACCTGTGTGTGATGTCTATCTGTCTGTGTTTCAGTCTGTGTGTCTGTGTGTCTCTCTGCCTGCCTGTGTCTGTATGACTCTGTCTGTATGTCTGTCTGTGTCTATATGTGTCTCTTTCTATCTGTCTGTTTCTGCCTGTCTGTGTCTGTGTGACTCTCTGTTTGTCTGTCTCTGTCTGTCTCTCTGTCTTTCGGTCTGTCTGTCTGTCTCTCTGACTGTGTCTTTTTGTCTCTAGCCGTCTGTGTACGTGTCTGTTTAAGCTTGTCTCTATCAGTCTGTCTGTCTGTCAGTCTGGTCGTCACTGTCTGTTAGTCAGCCTGTATGTCTATGGCCTTCATGTGGGTGAAAGAAAGTCCAGTGTACACTGTACGAGACCATTCATCTCGGTCCTGGCAGCCAAGTTCATCCAGGTGGTGTGAGGTCAAAGGCCAAACCACTCCACCGTGTTTCTTCTGATTCAGGTGGTTTATGAGCAGGCAGAAGGTTATCCCCGCAGTCCATTGAGGGCACTCACTTGTATGCATGTCTGCCTGCCTGTATGTCTGTATGTATGTTTGTATGTATGTATGTATGTATGTATGTATGTATGTATATATGTGTGTATGTATGTACATATGTGTGTGCATGTTTATGTATGTGTGCATGTATTTTTGTATATGTAATGTGTATGCATGCATGTGTACATATATGTAAGTATATATGTATGTTTGTATGTATAGAAACACTAGATATATGAGCTCTTAAGGAAAAACTGGTTTTCTGATATGAAGACTTCTATAGCGCCGTTGTCATAAAGCCCAAGGCATCAGTCGATGATCATTTCAAGTAAAACTGCAATCAGAAATATCATAATCCGTCGGAGAAGCCAGGTCGAATCCTGATAGGTCAGAGGAACCAGAAGTTAGGCTACGGTGGGTAAGCAAGTTGAAAGAGACGAGTCTTCAGTAGTTTAGACCTGAATGACCCGAATTTTGCAATTGTTTACATGGTGCATCTGGTCTCATTGTGTCTTTACACAGGTAGATTGATCTAATTGGGTCAGTCGTTCCAAGAAAGCAAGCCTGCCAGTTACTATTCACTGTATTGATATCAGCAGCTATGAAGCTCAGAGAAAAGCGTTGTACTTTTGTTAGATTGCGACGGCACTTCTGCGAATAGGGCAAACACAACAGCAACGTTGCGTATTTGGCACAAGTTTGCTTTCATCCATCACCAGTTTTCATTCTTTGTATTTCAAAAGTAATGTCGGCAAAGAGCAGTCACCAGTGTGGCAGGGTGACATAGAGTGTCTGGTGTCAACGTGCATTTACCATCGCCTGCCGCTGTGCAGTTCTGTCTGATTACTTCAAAGGCTATAGTACTGTCTGGCGATAAGCCATGGTGGCTGTGCTTTGTTCCTAGACGGATGGTGTCTATGAGCGTTCAGGCCACGCTAATGTTGATGTTTACAGACATGACTTTTAAGAGTTCAGTTTAAGTTCAGACAGAGAGTAGAGAGGGACCAATTATAGCCCCCTTTTCGCCGGGGTTGGGCTGGGAGTGCCTCTGAGTAGAAAGAGCGCTATATAAAGGCTCGGAATGAATGAACGAATGAATGAGAGAAGTTTATGCCAGTGGTTCCCAAGTTTTTATTTGTGCTCATTAGACGATTTGTACATTGACATTTTTCTAAGATGTAATCGTAATCGTAAACTCAAAATTTCTAAAGCTCTACTTAAAAGCTAAGCACAGGGCACCAGCTTATTCACGAGCGCTGCGCCAAATCAGTGGGGTTGTCCATAGATGCCTTGTCAAGAACGAAGTCCAGTTGCCAGAATACCAGAGAGAGAAGGGGAAAGGAACTGCTAGGGTGGGTTGTGTTTAAGCTGAGAGAAATGGGAAGGCAGCGAATTTGATGGATCAGGGCGGGATTTCTTGAAAATGTGAGGCATGATACAGTCATAACTGATACACAGCCGATGCTTTTCGTTTTAGAGCAGTGAACAAAACACCTACAATTGTCCGTCGGAAATTGGGGACATTTCGGTCTTTCCAGTCACTGCACAGTTTTATTTTCCATATTTAGCATTCTGCTGACGGAAACGGCCGCAGATAGAGGCGTTTCTATTACCTTGTCTTAGTTGGGTGCCCTATTAAGCTAACACTGTTCTTTGATGTTTGCTTTATTTGCCCAAACGAGGGTCTGTGGGCAGACAGGCAGGTAGACAGCCGGATAGAGAAGCAGGCAGGCAGGCAGGTAGAGAGGTATGCAGCCGGATAGAGAGGCAGACAGGCAGGCAGACAGCTGGGCAGGTGACACTTTGGACCCGTATGTTCTCATCCTTCAGGGGCCTTTCCTAAACGTTGTCTGCACACGTTTAATATTCTTGAATTCTCGTTTGCTTTCGCTTTGCATTCCGCTTCTGTTTTCACTGTCGAGTTTGCTTCCAGCATGCATGCCTGGCATCCTGGTCTAATCGTCGTCGTCGGTGGCCTAATTGCCCACTGCTGAGGCAATTAACACTTATCTGTCTGTCTGGCTGTCTGTCTGCCTGCCTCTATGTATGTCTCTGTCTGTCTGCCTCTTTCTGTCTTTGTCTGTCTCCCTGTCTGTGTCTGTGTCTGTCTCTGTCTGTCTGTCTGTCTCTGTCTGTCTTTGTCTGTCTGTCTCTGTTTGTCTCTGTCTGTCTGTCTCTTTATGCCTTTGTCTGTCTGTCTGTTTGTCTGTCTCCCTGTCTCTATTTCTGTGTCTGTCTGTCTCTCTCTGTTTCTGTCTGTCTGTGTGTCTGTCTGTCTCGAGCGAGTGAGCGAGCGATTGGTTCCTTTTCTGCTGAGCACAATTCGCTTTGACAGTTCGGGTTTTCTTTTCAACGGTCGGAGCGTAAGCGTGATTTCTGGCACAGGAGAGAGAGACTACAGGATGCGTACGAAAGTGTAACCGTTTCGGTCTATTTGGACGTTGAATGTTAAATTTCAGAAATTAAGCCCGTATCGCTTCTCGGAGAGAGACTTTCGAACGCGAGTTTCTGTTTTTGAACAGAAAAATTACAAAATGTCATTTCCTACCTTGCTCGTTTGAGTCATGACCATCAGCTCTTCTGACCTTTGACCTGTTGTGTTGAGTTTCTGCAGGGAACGCATGGACTTGGGTTAAACACAGAGAGCTGACTAGGAGAAAAATCGAGTGATTTAACAAGGCCATTCACTGATGGCAGAAGTCTTAACATCACCCTGATGTTCTATGGCTCTTCTTCCTCCCCTTCTTCCTCTTATCCCTCTTTCCGTTCCAATCCCAAACATCACCCACCGTTGCTACCACGCTGTCTCTCTGCCTGACTCTTGGATCTTGACCTGGAACCGAACACTTTTGTCTATCGTTTTTGTTTGACTGAGCGCCTGTGAATGAGCTGATCCCTGTGACGTGACTTTCGTTGGGCGCTGTAGAAATCTCAAGATTAGGCCTACTATTACGATCCCTGTTTCTGCTCCAGTCACAAACATCACCCACCGTAGCTACCACGCTGTCTCTCTGCCTGACTCTTGGATCTTGACCTGGAACCGAACACTTTTGTCTATCGTTTTTGTTTGACTGAGCGCCTGTGAATGAGCTGGTCCCCGTGACATGGCTTTCGTTGGGCGCTGTAGAAATCTCGGCATTACGATTACGATTCTATGCAAATTTTTTAGGCAGTTTGTTGAAGCTTGGCATTTTTGGTGCCATCAAATGCAAGCATTCTTTGAATGGCCACCGTAAACTTGGTCTGGTATGTATTGAGTCTCCACAAGACCTGGATGATTTATCACCTTGAAAGTCAGCCATGTGTGAACTGGTGTCAACTCCACTGAGGTAAACATTTGGCAGGAACGTGGCTGTGACGCAGAAGGCATCAGAAGCACCTTATAAGGAAATGCTTACTCTGTTGGGGAATCACAGTGCTCTACCCTAGGTATTTTTAGCCAAATATCCTTCGCATTTACGACATAATCTGTTGGGAGATTATCTCTCTCCTTCTGGCTGGAATTAATCCTCTTAGGAGAGATTATAGATAGCCTGAAAGTAGGGTACCCTAGGTATTTGTTTATCAAAAGTTCGTAAACATTTATTCTGGTGGGAAGTTATAAATAGAGTTCAGTACTCTAGGAATTTTGTATTTCTCTAATGTTTTTTAATATTATATTAAATCATGTTGTCACTCAGCACCGCACAAAAGCTGCCTTGTGACGTTGCTGTTGGGCTCAGTATTGCTCCTTTAAGTGAAGTACGGTAGTTTCCCATATCTTACAAGTGAGATGTAGGGGAGGCACTCATTTCCTTTTCTTAGGCCCTTGAGCCGGCATTGGACGATTCCCAACGATTCCCAATGTCCTCAACATGGGGCCAGCGCATCGCAGGACTTTCTGTGTACTTTCCAGCTTACACCGGTACCAAATTATCCTGCTTGGTAACAGAGGCGCGGTGTGCGCAAACAAGTTGCCCAGTGTCGTTACAAGGAATCAAACCCACTCTCACACGATCATCACCCAGATGCGTTACCGATAGACCACCGTACCTCATCCCTTTCAGTAGCTCTCAGAAAAGCATAAGAATGACGGCGCTATAGAAATTTCCGGACGAGATTCGAAGTGCCACGTGGTTCTGCATCATTTGGCCATGGTCGGGCCCCCATTCATCATCAGTGGCCTCGGGCATTCCCCTGTCATCGTATACCATGCTTTGCATCCATCCACCTGAGGATCCGACCGGGCCGCAGAGTCCTGCCAGAAGATCATAAATTGCCGGGCTTTATAAATACCGTCTGCTGTCTTACTTACTTTTTGCTGTTCCATCGAAGCTGGAACTCTGCAAATAGAAGCAGCAGCCGATCGGAGAGGCGCTTCGGTGCTAATTCTGTTCGACGAACAGCGGTATCCATCACCAGCATCACCTGCAGCAGCATCAGCAGCAGCAAAGGTAGCGGCGGCCAGGAGAGGTCTTCACCTGTGCCCGGAATATCACGGAAGAATAGCTGCTGGTCTTGGAACAAGTGGCGAAGCCAAAGGAGGGACACAAACAGAGAGAGACAGAGGCGGAGACAGAGAGACACGCAGGCAGACAGCATGGAGAGTCATGCAGAGGTGTGGTCTTGGAACAAATGGTGAAGCGAGAGGAGGCACACAGACAGACAGACATGGAGAGATGTGGTATTGGAACAAGTGGCAAAGCCAGAGAGAGAGAGAGAAAGACAGAGGCAGAAACAGACAAAGACAGACAGACAGACAGAGAGAGAGGCAGACAGACAGACAAAGATGCAAATACACTTGGAAAGAAACAGAGGTAGATGTGGTCTTGGAACAAGCGGCAGAGCCAAAGGAGCAGAGACAGACAAACATACATACATACAGACAGGGGTAGACGCAGAGAGATAGACACGGTGCTTTTGCATCAGCGTTTCTCGCCTCCTCTGATCAGGTTCCAGGCTCTTAGAGGTCACTTAGATGACGCCGTGCCAACCTCAGCAGCAGCATCCGCATCCGCAGATACCATCCCACGCCTTCCTCCTTTCCCTCGCCTCCTCCCCCTTCCAATCTCACCTGCCACAGCAGCTTTTTATACTTTTGTGCTCTGCACTTGTTGATGAGCTTAGCTGACGGAATCAGATTTATCAGCTTTCTGCGCAGTTTCTAATCTAATATGAGGTGATCAGAAAGCTTCTATTGCGCAGCTGGAACTCTATTAACAGGTGGTCATTTTAGAGGGAAACTTAGAGGCTTCAAAAAAAATTATAATACTACATTTGGTAGAACTGGGTTACAAAGGTAGATGTGAACATAAGTTCAGCCACATTTTCTTCCTTCTTTGTTTACTTACTTATTAGCTTATTTATTAATTAATTTATTTATTAGCTTATTTATTTACCTTATTTATTTATTTACTTTATTTTAGTTATTTATTATTTATTTACTTATTTATTTACTTATTAGTGCCTTTGATTGTTGCAAAACTTTAATGATTGTTGTTGATGTTGACAGGTCAGCCTAAAAGTCAAAGATGTATATGATTGACATAGAAATATATAATTTATATATCATTTTCATTTATATATTAATTAATTTATTTCTAGCCTTATAAAAGCCCAGAACCGTCTAGTTGATATTAGTATTATCACTCTGATGAAGAATGATGTAAGGTATCATAAGGTGAGCTATGTTAAGGTAATTTAATGTCATGTGGTTGCTCAACTGTTACACTTCTGTCTAACCAGTAATCCTCAGGTGCCTGGCCCTGAAGTTCTCTTCTAGCTGGAATTAATCCCTCCTAGGGGAGAGATCAGCCACACAGATCCCACTTTTCCATTTGTTTCTACCTCCAGTATCTTCCTTCTCCAGTCTGAGGAGTTTTAGGTCTTGTTGAATCGTTTCTCCCCATTTCTTCTTTTGTCGTCCCCGACTGCGGCGTCCGTTACCTCTGCTCTCATAATTGTTTTAATACAGCTTCCTCCTCTCTCCTCCTCACGTGACCATACCATCTCAACCTGGCTTTTCGTACCTTGTCAGACATACATGCTACTCCCAGTATCTGTCTGTTATACTCATTCCTTTTCTTGTCTTTCAACCTGAGGTTGAAGGATCTAAAGGCTGATGTACATTCCCAATAGCAGCAATCCATGAAGTGTTAGCTACTTCAGTTTATTTTCTCAACCGGGGGGGACATGAGGACAGGTGGTCAGCGCTCGCCCTTCCCGTCTGATCTTCCTATCGACAGTTTACTCTTTTTGTAAAAGACTTCTAAAGTGGGTGCTAATGGAATATAAATTTTAAAGTGTCTTTCTATCCTCGCGGGCGTATGAACCCCCCCCACCCGACCTGTGAATTGATAATCCAGTAACCAGTAGACCACGTTTGCCTAGAGATGGAATAAACTCCTCCCAGAACTGGGACAGTTATCGGACCCATCATGCGCCACCACTTGCAGTTTCTGCATTAGCCTTTCACTCAGAACTGAAGACATTCCTCTTTCACAGATCCTATCCTGACTCCCCTTCTTCCTCTTATCCCTCCTTCCGCTCCAATCCCATACATCACCCACCGTTGCTGCCACGCTGTCTCTCTGCCTGACGCTTGCATCTTGACCTGGAACCGAACACTTTTGCCTATCGATTTTGTTTTGACTGAGCGCCTGCGAATAGGCAGGTCCCCGTGACGTAGCTTTCGTTGGGCGCTATAGAAATCTTGTGAAAACGGACGGTGAAGCAGCGGACCGCGTAAATCAGTCAGTGCTTGAACCGAACCAGGCATTTCTGGAAAACGACGGACCGCGATTGTAAAACTTGTTCTTGTTAGAATTAATTGCTTTTGGTTTTACAGGTGGGGAATGTGTTGTAGTAGTTCGTATTAATTATTATTATTATTGTCATTGTTGTTGTTATTAGTATTGATAGCGATGGTGAATTTAATTGCGGCAAGTACGCAATGGTAATTATCAGCGTGAAGTAATTATGGTTTTGTTGCATCTGGTGGTAAATGTGAGATTTTTGACACCTCGAATCGGAAAGTGTAGTTTCCAGGTTCATGCTTTCAATTCTTGCTGGTCTGCATAAATCAAACGAAAACGCAGTCTTCCTGCTGTGGGTTGGATGGATGGATGGATAGATGGAAAGATGGATTGAGGCTGGAGGAGGAAGAGCTGAAGAATATATCGGATGCAGAGATAAACAGTGGTTTGATAGACGTCGTTACAACAGAAGTCAAAGGTAATTACCTTTTTTGCTGCATAATCCAGTGAGGAGTCAAAGGTAATTACCTTTTTGCTGTATAATCCAGTGAGGAGTCAAAGGTAATTACCTTTTTGCTGTATAATCCAATGAGATTGGTAGAGGATGCTACAGGTCAAGTGACATAGCATATTAGTCTAGCCAGCTTAAACTGAGGTAACCTGTCTATGATCTAGTGACCTATCCTATAACTTTATGTCTTTGCCCAGTTTCAACTAAGGAGACCTTTCCTTCACTTTGAACTGAGATGACCTGACCATGATCTAGTGACCTAGTTTGAGCTGAGGTGATAGGCTGTCCCATTACTTCACCTGGTTTGAATTGGGGCAGATGACTCTTGGTTTGAGAACGTATCTTCTAGTTCTAAGTCTGGGACATGTTTAGAAGTCTATCTTAGAAGAGAAGTTTACTTGGGTTCATTTAAGGCAAGCTGACCCTGGTGTTCAGGTTCAGCTTGCCTCAAAATCAAACTAGGTTAAGGCTTGATCTGACTTGAGGCAAGCTGACACGGGTTAGTAACTTAGCACTGGGAGGCTCAGACGGCAAAGGAGAGGATTGGCCTCTTGTCCTTAAATTGAGGCTACAAAAATAAAGTCACAAATCAAACTCAGTTTCAGAGTTAGCGAAGGGTCTTGTCTTCTTCTCTCAATTAATAATTAAAATCTCAGTAGGAGAAGTCTCTTCAAATTCTGAATATTCAAATGTGTACAAGCCGGCTTAATATACTTTACTGTTGTATAAAGTAAAGGCAGGACTATTTTTATCGGTGCCACACATGAGCTGTCGTCATGGAAACGGTGCTGTGGGCTGGTGTGGGACAGTGGCAGTTAAGTAGGTCAGGTGAAAGACGGTCAAGTTCTGTGTCAGGTCAGCAACGAGGAAGGATGAAAGACAGACCTGTGGGAAGACCTATGACACACCTTACGTCAACATGTAAACATTATTGTGAAGGCACTAAATGGGAATGGTGAGGTCTGAAGCTTCTGGGTCATCAACAAGTAATCAAACCAGTAAGCAAACGAAGTCCTGTAATCAAACTAGTAAGCAAACGAAGTCCTGTAATCAAACTAGTAAGCAAACGAAGTCCTGTAATCAAACTAGTAAGCAAACGAAGTCCTGCGAATCTGGGTGTCACGTGGTCGAGCTAAACGAGGTGAGTTGGTCGCAGAGCAGCTAACGCTTTCACCTCAGTGATGCAGGTTCGTATCCTGGTCTCGTCAGTTGAGATATCGCAATTTATCGCGTTGTGTGAGATGTGAGAAACATCGGTGGACATCAGCTTAGATATGAGTGTCTTCTTAAAATCCACTTCATAAACCATGTAACTCTTCTTCTTTGGTTTATGGATGAACTTTCCAGTTGCCCGGTTTTATTGTGAACTTCTAAACTTTGAAGGGAGCATTGTCAAATTATTATATCTGTTTGTCTGTCTGCATGTATGCATGCTTGTGTATAGATGTATATGTATGTTTTCTGTGTATGTATATGTGTGTATGTATGTCTTTCTGTGTATGTATATGTGTACGTATGTATGTATGCATGCATGCATGTGTGTATGTATGCATGCATGCATGTGTGTATGTATGCATGCATGTGTGTATGTATGTGTGTATGCATGTGTGTATGTATGTGTGTATGCATGCATGTGTGTATGTATGTGCATATGCATGTATGTATGTCTTGGTACCATCTTCTTTTGCCATTTTTGATTGAGCAACACTGAGTAACTAAGGCATTCAGATTCTTAAATGCTGTTTTCATTAAAAACAACCATCGTTTGGTATCTACAATTGCATGACGATAACGGCGCTATAGAAGTTTTCAGTTTATATGAGACCATCTTAGCTTAACAAGAAGTAAGGAACAAGTAAGTATGTGAAAATGCGAATAAGCCCAAGTCTAGGTGCTATGATCGAGCAGTTATGAAAGAAATATTTCAAAAGGAGCTCATCAGAACCTTCCATCGTATGCGATACGCTGGAGCCAGAGAAGTCATTAAACTAGATTAATACGTCTGTTGCAATACCTATTGGTTCGTCTTGTGTTTGCTTCGCAGTTGGAAGCTGAGTCTTGGCACTGAAATGATTATTGGGTTCTGCTATTATTAAAATTATTTATAATATTATTAATTTTATTATGAATATTGTAAATAGTGTTCTTTCCAAAAAATTACACCATGCCTTCGTTTGCTTTGGCACTTGAAATGATTATTGGGTTCTGCTATTATTAAAATTATTTATAATATTATTAATTTTATTATGAATATTGTTAATAGTATTCTTTCTGGGAAATTGCGCTGTACCTTTGTAGTAGTACATATAGTTTTAATTTTAATGTAAATACTATTAATATTTCTATGAAATTTCCGTATATCGTAGTATTATTTGTAAAATATTAAAACTGTTCATACCACTATATCTGCAAATTATTTGAAGATGGTTTTAATAGAATTTAATGTTTGTGCACAATGTATTCCTTGGCATTTAATATTTTTAATATTTAATATTATATATTAATATTTGATACTTTCATGAAATCATGGTAGCGTTCTTAACTTTAATTTGATTACTTTTAATATTAATATAATATTAGTAAGATTACTTTTAATATTAATATTTCTTTGAAATGACCTCACACACAATCTTAATTGGTCAAAAATGAAGTATGATGATCAGCCACTCCAGGGCTGCGCTGTCCCAGGCAGAGAACAGTTTATTCACTCCGTCCGGATTTTATCCTCTTGGTTAAAGTAGTAATAATTAATTTTTCCAAAAGGTAGAAAGAATCCCTCAGGGGTTTGTGAAAATGTTTGTTGAATGTTATTGTCAAATGGCTCAGTCTGCTGGCAGACAACTCTGAAGGACATTGAAAGAACAGCTTCTGTCATTTTAAATCCGACCCTGCTCTCCATATTTATCTCGTAATCGTAATCCTAATTCCAACATTTTTACAGCGCTGAACAAAAGCCACGTCACGTGGACCAGCTGATTCACAGGCGCTCAGTCAAAACCAAATCGATAGGCAAAAGGGTTTGGTTCCTGGTCAAGATCCAAGAGCCGGGCAGAGAGACAGCGTGGCAGCTACAATGGGTGATGCCGAGGAATACGTTGGGTACAAATATCACACCCCTGCACATTCCATTAAAAATATCTTCAAATAATTTGCCAGGTGGTGGTGGTGGTGGTTGCGGCGGCGGTGGTGGTAAAATAAAAGATAATAATTCCATTCCAAACATTCCAGATGATGCTTTTTCATATTCTACTGACACGTTTTTATATCCTGAGGTACATTTCTTCCTCATGTAAAAAATTAGTGTAAATAACACTAGCAAGAATTTTTTGTGAAAAAACTATTGCTAAGGTGAAGGATAAGAGTCAACAGCAGTCAGTGCTCCAGTCATCGTTATTTGATTTTCCTAGGTTGGGTTATGATCATCCTGGCATCTGCATGTCGCCCGATATTTCTTATTTATGTCGGGAATCTGTTACAAGCGCTGTGCGGATTATTCTCTTTCTCTCTCTCTCTCTGTCTCTCTCTCTCTCTCTGCTCTCTGTCTCTCTTTGTCTCTGTATCTCTCTCTGTCTCTCTCTTGCTTTGTCTGTTTGTCTGTGTCTATCTGTGTCTGTCTGTCTTTGTCTGTCTCTCTCTTTGTCTTTCTCCCTCTGTCTCTCTCTGGCTGTCTTTCTGTCTCCTTCTGTCTTTGTCTGTCTCTATCTGTCTGTCTCTTTCTTTCTTTCTCTCTCTTTGTCTCTGTCTGTCTGTCTGTCTGTCTGTCTGTCTGTCTGTCTGTCTGTCTCTCTGTCTCTCTGTCTGTCTCTCTGTCTGTCTCTCTGTCTGTCTCTCTGTCTGTCTCTCTGTCTGTCTGTCTGTCTGTCTGTCTGTCTGTCTGTCTGTCTGTCTGTCTCTCTCTCTCTCTCTCTCTCTCTCTCTCTCTCTCTCTCTCTCTCTCTCTCTCTCTCTCCGGTCTACTGAATCACGGTGGCCAATCAGTCACCGATCCGCGAACATCTTTCAACCGTTCGATTAAGCTCGGATGCAAGTGTCGCAGCGGGGGCGGCGGCGGCGGCGTATCTGCCAATACTCCAGCGGTGATCTCTTGCTGCAACGTGTCCCAGCCGCAACTACAGCTTGAGCAGCTATTCGGCCGAGCTTGGCATTATATTTTGTTACGCATGACTATTTCGTTTGACGTTTTTACCGCCAGTGCCGGCAGCCGGTCTGCCCTGGAGAGGAGGCTTCTGCGGGTCTGTTGTCAGTCTTTGTGTGATAAAACCAACAGTATTTATTGCGCACTGGGATATTGGATCAGCGCGAGGATCCGCGCACCTGTAGCGGACTATAAACTTGGCTCTCTCGCCCGTTTATTGCCGGCTGTTGCCACTTGACGAGTCGATAGAATTTTGCGCCGAGGGAAGAAAGACCCGGCGACAAGATCGCTGTTCGCTGGCACCGGTAGGCGGTTCGATTTTTCGGTTTTAGTAGTAGTTCCTCAGTTTAACGACAGCTTATGGCATCAAAGGCCGTTGCCTTCGCCCTCCTCCTTTATCCAGGTTTGGGACTGGCGCTGCCCCCAAACAAGGCAGTGGCGGAGTTATTCTTCGGTATTCTCCCGGGTCGGGGACTTTAAAGTTGAGGCTCCGGACCTTGTTTTCGGAACTTTTTGAGGCGCCTTGGGGGGTGCTGAAGCGGATATCTGTCACTGACAGAGTAGTAGCTTCGGTAGTTTTCCATACCCTACCTGAATAAATTTGGCATTGTTTTCTGGCCCGAGGGAGGCTTGTTGTTTAGAGTGAGTTGTAGGTTTAAGAATTTCCGCGAAGCCAGTCTTTGGAGGTGCTGTGGGTAGTGTGAAGAGTTGGAAGATGTCCAAATAAGGTTGGTCTGCACTCAGTGTGGTAGTTGCATTGAGCTGTAGCGCAAAATCAACTGACCCGGGCACGGTGGTGCCATTAATATGTCACGTGATATTCACTGAACTTCAGTGTCAACATTACAAGCGCATTCAGTATTTTGCCACATAGCATATATACATAGATACTGATATATATATATGTATGTATATATATATCCATAAAGACCATGCATACATACATATATATACATATACATACATAGATCCATTTAACATGGATACATACTGTAGATAGACCATGCATACATACATGCAGAGACTTACATACATATGCATACACAACCAGACATACAGCCATAACATTTGTACATACATACTTACATATATACATGCATATGATACAATGTTATACTTGCACATATACAGACATGCAAACATACATACGTACATGCCTAGCAAAAAATATGTATACTTGTATTGTTTGGGGGGCTTATAGCAAGATCGAGGAAATATTTCAGGGATTTAAATCTCGGGCTAGCACAGTCCCTGCACGGGGACCTTAAGTGGCGTGGCGCCCATTCAAACAGGCAGCGGTGGTGAAGGATCTCACCCGATTAATTCATTAAAAAATGAGCAGGGTCGAGGCCATACAGTCGCTGTAGAAACATGTTTACATTTACACTATCACTTTTCCATTGTCTTCTTCCTGTACTTCTTTGTTCGGCCATTGTTTTGTTTTGTTGGACGATTTTCATCTTTCTTCACAGCGCATCTCCTTTCATTAACAAATCACCTGTCTCTCTCTTTTTTCTCTTCGTCTCGCTTCAGTTTTTAGCTCGACTTTATTTTCTATAGCACCTCATCCGAGGAAATAACCCACCAGCCGTATACTATATACGTTTACGTGGGTATGTCTGTATTAGTATGCATGCACGTCTGTCATTGTATGTATGTATGCGTGTATGTATGTGTTTGTATGTATGTATGCCTGTATGTGTATATGTGTATGTTTGTATGGTTGTCTGTGTATACATAGTATGCATACTATGTATGTACATGTATGTATCCATGCATGTGTGTATTCATGTGTATGTATGTATGTATGTATGTATGTATGAATGTATGTGTATGTATGTATGTATGTATGAATTTATGTATGTGTATGTATGTATGTATGTGTGTGTATGTATGTATGTATGAATGTATGTATGTGTATGTATGTATGTATGTATGTATATATGTATGTATCTAGTCACTTGATGTAGCTCCTTTAAATATTTCACTAAGCCAGAAATGTACACCTGGCTTTTGAGAGGCCCAGAGGGCGCAATAAAATCGTTTGTGTAAATGTAAATTTCTGAATTTCTGAAATGTCTCATCTCGACACAGACGCTGTGTTGGGGAGACCGGACTATTCACGGGCGCTATATTAATTCAAGCACACATGATCCAGGTTGTTGGGTCAGTTTCAGTTCCAGCAACGTTGCCAGTAAATAGACCATGCAGCGGTCCATACGGCTTACGTGGATTAGAAGTATCCCATATTCCCACAAGTGAGACGTGGGGGAGACACTCGTCTCCTTTTCTTGGCCCTTGAGGCGGTAATGGACAAATCCCAAGGTCCTGGACACGGGACCAGTGCATCGCAGGACTTGCCGTTTACTTCCCAGCTTCCGCCGGTACCAAATTCTGCTTGGTGACAGAGGCACGGTGTGCGCAAACAACTTTTCGAGAGTCTTTACACGGAATCGAACCCGCAACCGCATGATCATTGACCAAGCACGTTACCGATAGACCACCGCGCTGAAAGGGGTTATTATTATTATTAATTATCAACTTCTGTAGCGCCAGTGTATAACGCCCAAGGCCTCAACCGCTGGAGCACCAAAACCAGAAGCGAGCAGGAAGGAAACGGTTGACAGCAGATCCCCTCCAGGTATGCAGATGCTCAGCAACAGCAGACGGCTCTGACCCTTTCTCCGCTGTCAAGCTGTTGCCTATACTTTCCTACCTGGCCGGGCAGCCGCCTGGCAGCCCTGGCAAGGCAGCGGCGGTGGTGCCGAGAGCGGCATCAGCAACGGCGCTTCTGCTGCTGTTGCTGCTGCCACTAATGGATGAGATCGCGGTGTATTGTTGGGCCCGTCTGGTAACACCTGTCGAATTTTCCTGCTAGCATCGGAGATCGTCCGTCCGTCCGTTGGTCGCTGGGCCGGGGCAAGCTACCATCTGCTGCCGGGCCAGGTGCCTCGCGTGGCCTGTTGTGCCAAGCGTTGCCAACCCCTCCGTCTGTCTGTCCATCCATCAGCCGTGGCGCTGTCATGCTGCCCGCGCTGCCGCTCTCTCTATCTCTGTCTCTTTCTCTTAGTCTGTCTCTCTTGGTGTCTGTCTCTCTCTCTGTCTCTCTCGCTCTTTCTCATAGTCTGTCTCTGTGGCTTTCTCTCTAGCTTTCTCTCTCTGTGTGTCTCTGTCTCTCTCTCTCGCTGTCTGTGTCTCTCTGTATTTCTATCTTTCTCTTTCTCACTATCTCTGTTTGTCTGTCTGTCTCCTCGTTTGGCTGTTTCTGTCTCAGTCAATATCTTTGTATCGGGGTCTGTATCTCTCTGGTGTTGTCTCTTTCTGTATTTTCCTTCTTGTTTACGTCTCTCAGTCTTTGTCTCTCTCTCTCTCTCTCTCTTTCTGTGCTGTTCTCTTTCCTCGTCTGCCTGTATCTGTAAATATCGTTCTATATCCTAGTCTGTCTGTCTCTGTATGTGTCTCTCTCCTAGTCTGTTTGTGTATCTCTGTCCCCATACTTCTGCCTCCTTGTCTGTCTCTCTCTCTTTCCGTCTCTCCCTCTGTGTCTGTCTGCCTGCCTCTGATGCCTCTCGCGGCATCAAGCACCGCGAGAATTAGCACTGCTGGCGCCGCCTGCGACCAGGTTGGTTATATTAGGGACACAGTTGGGAACTGGCTCAGTAGGCCAGATCGTCTCAGGGCGGAAGGGTAGGCTCTCGCCTCTCGTGGACGGAGAGGCGGTCGGTCGGTCGGTCGGTCGGTCGGTCCCTCTGCGCAGTAGCTTCTGTTCGTCTCACCTGGTCTTACCTCTGCTGCATCGCAGTAATCACGGAACTCTGTTCTAGTTGGCGACTTCCGAACTGGATTAGATCAGAGATGATTTCGGTTTTGGGAAAAGCGAACGGAAGATAAGCAAAGAGGTGAACTGCTGATGTGTCTTGTGTAATCTAAGACAGTAGGTGACGATGCAGCGCTTTTGTGAGGTACCAAAAAGGCGCTATAATACGTGTGTAGATATGTAATTAATCTAATGACTTCTGTAGCGCCGTTATCGTAATGCACTGAGCCTCGTCTGTAATAGGGGAGGCATGAAAGATACGAAGAAGGGGAGAAATCAGGATAGGGTCTTCGGAAAAGTAATGTGTGCGGGTGGGAGGCCAGCACAGAAATTCCAAGAGGTGCGTGGTTGGGGAGCTGGTAGGATGGTTCGACAGTTGCCGTGGTTTGAAGTAGTCAGTCAGTGGAACGAGTTTGACTGGTATTTAACAACGAAGGCATTTATGTCTGTGTGTTCTGGTATTTGTGAATTCAGAATGATCCTGCTTTAAACAGATTGTTAATTTAACAGGTGTGTATGTATGTATGTACGTACTGTATGTATGTATATATGTATGTATGTACGTATGTATGTATGTATGTATGTACGCATGTATGTATGTATATACGTACGTGTCTCTGCCTGACTGAATTTTGGATCCTGACCTGGAACCAAACTCTTTTGTCTGTCGATTTTGTTTTGACTGAGCGCCTGTGAATAAGCTGGTCCCCATGACATGGCTTTCATTGAGCACTGTAGAAATCTCGGAATTATGATTACGATGTATGTGTGTGTTTATGTATGTATGTATGTATGTATGCGTGTATGTATGCATGTCTTTGAGCATTTGTATAGCTCCTTTTTAAGTACACTACAAAACTGCTTCACTTGAAATATAAACAAACCCATAGAGTGACAAGTTTCATTTCCAAAACTTGCTTTAATACTTGATATAAAACGGTCTGGAAATTTAATTCAGCTTTGGAACATAGCCTCATTACCATAACACAGCTTTGTTTTCTTCCGATTCTTAATACAGCTTCCAGAGGTAGTGCTTTAAAACTGTTACATTGTATGACTTCTTGGTCACGTTCTACAGGTCTGATGTATTCATCTAATTAGCATGATTGGAACTCAGGCCCTGAATCCTCACCTTTGCACTTGGTGGTCCTGTGTTCCAACTGCTAGGCTGCCTTCGTTCTTAAAGCAAATGTCTGATGACATCAGACAATAATGGTGCCAGAATTCTTGTAGACATTGGTTGTCTGGTAATAGCCACTGCGGTGGGATCTTTTGTGACACTGGTAATTAATCAAAATTGTGGGGAGTAGGCAACAGTGATTGGCTTTGACATTATTATTAATATTAGTAGGAGTAGTAGTAGTAGTAGTAGTAGTATGGTTGTTGTTGTGCTATTATTATTATTATTATCATTATTATTATTATTATTATTATTGATTAGTATCTTCTATTGGAACTCAACCCGGCTTCTGCAATGGATTATGATTTTTGACTGCGATTTTGACTTGAAGCGACCATCGACCGATGCCTTGGACATTATGATAACGGCGCTATAGAAGTCATTAGATTAGACTGGAAGAGATTAGTCTTCAGTATGGACTGATGGAAAGTCTATGCAAGAGTCGCAACGTTATAAGCAGGTAGAGAACTGGTAACGATGGGACTGTGAATGAGCGTTGGCCAAAGACATAAGATGAGTACCAGGAATGACATAGTTTTATGTCCCTGAGCGTTTTATCCACACCAGCCGCCATCCTTACCGACATATGCTGTCAGTCACGTCTCTAGGAAGATAGATGTCTGGTACTTTGTCAAGCCTTGTATCTGGTCTGGCCAGGTTGTGCCTTGTGCACGGGACATGTGTTGTGGTATCGTAATCCAGGCGAAACATCTGTTCCCAGTTGCTGTTTGGTGTATTTGCACTGTGCTGCTGTGTGTTTCTTCTAACTGGTAGAAGTCGGTGTTTGTCATTGGAGATGATTTTTCTGTGGATTTAGATCGGCTGAAGAAGTAGTCATGGCCACTCAGGCGCTGAGTCTGCCTGACCCTTCGAAAGATATCGTGTTGGGGAGCGCCAACAACGAAGACAGCAATCGTAAGTAACCTCACTGCTTGATGAAATGGTGTAGTTCTCTAGGGATTTTTTATTTATTAAATTTTTGTGGCACTTATGACTCTTCTTCCCCTTATCTATCCTGCAGATCCAGTTTCAGACATCACCCACAGTAGCCTGCCTGCCTGCCTGCCTGCCTGCCTGCCTGCCTGCCTGCCTGCCTGCCTGCCTGCCTGCCTGCCTGCCTGCCTGCCTGCCTGCCTGCCTGCCTGCCTGCCTGCCTGCCTGCCTGCCTGCCTGCCTGCCTGCCTGCCTGCCTGCCTGCCTGCCTGCCTGCCTGCCTGCCTGCCTGCCTGCCTGCCTGCCTGCCTGCCTGCCTGCCTGCCTGCCTGCCTGCCTGCCTGCCTGCCTGCCTGCCTGCCTGCCTGCCTGCCTGCCTGCCTGCCTGCCTGCCTGCCTGCCTGCCTGCCTGCCTGCCTGCCTGCCTGCCTGCCTCTTGGGTCTTGACCTAGAACCAAACCCTTCTTGCCTATCGATTTTGTTTTGACTGAGTACCTGTGAGTAAGCCGGTTCCCCGCAACTTAGCTTTCATTGCGCGCTATAGAAATCAGTATAAGAATAATTCTGAGCTAAGTTAACATTTTTCTTGCATAGGCTTAGCTGACGATCGAAATAACAATGCACAGGAAAAGGTTCAGCTGCAGTTGCCTTCAGGTAAAGATCCAGCCGTCCTTTCCAAGCGAGAGCGACAGGCAAGCGAGGATTCACCAGAAGCGTTGGTAATAAACGAAAGTCCGCTGGCAACTGACCTGAAGAGCGAAGTCTTAAAAGCCTCGACTTTGCGAGTCGTAATGAGAAGTCCGGACGATGCGGTGAGCAGTCCAAGAAACCAAAGCATTCTTCCACATCTGGACCGTTCTTTCGGTCACGAGGAGAAGGACAGGAGTGGCGAATACGCCCACGGAAAAGGGTATTCTGCGTACTTCTTCTCGTCATCTGCTCCCAGGACGACAGCATCATCTGGGACTGAGAAGCTGAAGGTTGAACTAGACAGCATCCCTAAGCGTCAGAGTCAAGACTTTGAACAAGCCACTGCATCCAATGTGAAAATGATGCTGTCGCCAACTTCGACGGAATCATCTGGCCACCTTCTGCCTCTAGTCGAATCCGATTCCAGCAGCAAAAATCGACCAAAAACGGTAACCCAAGCGGCCAGCATGCAGTCCACTCAAGTGAAGCCACGTTGCACCCCAGCCAGAGAAGCTGTTGACCCCGCGAAGTATTTTACGCTGACTGACGAACCCGATGGAACGAAGTATGCTTGTTCGAAGTGTGGAAACGTCTACAAGTGGCGTAAATCTCTCAACAAACACTGGAAGGAGAAACACGATGGGGAGACCCCGAGTCTGCACGCTCGGCCCCCGGCGGCTCTCTTGCAACGCGAACGGTTCATGACCATGCCTTACCGCAGCACTCCCAAACATTCCGTCTTCCACCCATCAGGTTACAGTGCCTCGAGCTCAAAGTCTTCCAGTCTCGTCTTATCGCCTCCGAGGGTACATTCGACGGCACAGGGGGGAAAAAACCCACACACGATGCCGCCCTTCATGTTCGCAAAGTTCCCGGTCAAGGACGATTCGAGGGACATTGGAAAAACGAATCTGGAGCTTGAGGAACCAGTCATCAGACCAAGTCGTTCAGACCATTCTGCAGCGCCACTATCCGGATGGCCATGGATGCATTCTATGAACAGGCCCCTCCAAGATTTCTCGTCTCAGACAAAGCTCAGGGTGCCTGCCATCGATTCCATTAAGTCTGCACATGACCATGGCCAGCTGAAAGACACCCAGCCGCGAATGTTTTCGGCGATTCACTCGCAACACACTTTGCGTGGCGGCCCGCTGGATCTGAGCGGAACGCTCGTGTCGCAAGGATCCAGCGCGAACGACAACATCCTTGATTTGTCTTGCAAGGGCACAGAAGTCTCAAGAGTTGGGAAAGGGTCTGTCTCAGTCCAGGATGAACCGCTGGATTTTTCCACGAAAACATCCAGCGGAAAGCCGTCGACGCAGTCGAGAATTGCAACTCCTGCGATGGCCTCCAACTTTTCATTCTTGTCCAGTCGTCATTCGGACAGGAAGGACTCCATCCACAAGGCGATGGGGTTTTCCGACAGCGTCGCCGAAATCCAGAGCAGTCCGTTTCCTATGCACGACTTTGAGAAGCAGAACACACTCGTGTGCGCCACCTGCTGCATGGTCTGTTCCTCGATGTTGGATCTGAACCTCCACTTTGCCAGGCATCACATGAACGTCGTCTACGAGGCATCCAGTGACCTCATGAACAGCACCCAGCGCGGCATTCCAGCCGCGCTGACCAGTCCGAACGGAACGCAGCTGTACAAGTACCTGACGATGGAGTCTCAGACGAAGCGATCGCTCGCGTGTGTCGTCTGCGGCATGTCGGTCCAGTGGTCCTGGATGCTGGCAAAGCACTTCGAGCAGGTGCATGCATCCATTCAACCGAATCCGTACAAGAAACAGCCGGCGGTGTCCGCCTCCACAGCGAGCGCCTTCGACGTGGTCTCTCATGGTCTTGCTTGTGCATCGACGCCGTGCCACCGCTGTGACAGTTGTTCCTTTGTGACAGATTCAAGGGGTGAGTTTGCTCGACATCAAATGAAACATTCCCTGGGAAAGGTGAAAAAGGAATTCCCTGATTCCGGTTCAACGCATCTGCAAGAGGACGACTTCGACCGCGAGGAGGACGTCGGCTCGAAACATCCGGACGGCTCGCTGTTTGACCATTTTTCCGACGGCATCATTGACCTTGAGGGAGAAGGAACGGCGATCGTCATACCACAGGCTCCGGAGGAAACATCCTTCGGATCAGTGCCCGGCTGCATCTCTAGGAATAAATCTAAAGATGCGGCGGCGAGCGCCAAAGAGATGTCTGCGAGCTTCGGCGATCTGTCCTTCGATGAAGGAATGATGATGTCGGGCGAAAACACTGCGATTGTCATACCACAGGCACCTGAGGAGACTTCTCTTGGATCATCGCAGATCAACGTCACGCCACCTGGATCGAAGAGCGGTCGCAGCAAGAAGGACGCAGGATCGAGCGCGGAGAACCTCCTGCCTTTCAAGTGTGAGTTGTGCGAGTACAGAGCGCGCTGGCCGTCGGAGATGATGCAACACATGAAAAACCATTCGGATGAGAAGCCCTACCAGTGTCCACAGTGCTCATACAGGCAAGCATTTATTCACGAATTGTATTAAAGTATCATTTATTTTTTTATCAGATATAGAGGATTGGGATGTCAGGCCTTCTCAGGTGCTGGTCCGCTGCTGTGGAATTCGCTGCCTAGTTCTATTCGTTCTCTCAGTTCTGTGGTGTCGTTCAGGTGTAAATTTATAACTCGTCTGTTTCAGCTTGCTTTGTGATGATAGATCTAACTATCATAACCTAACTTCTGGTTTCTCTGAGCTGTTGGATTTCAAATGGGTTTCCCTGCAACACATCATGATTTTTGAATACAGTTTCACTTGAAACAACGATTGATTGATGCATGATGTCATAATGGCGCTTGAGAAGTTAATAGATTAGACTGAACTATATTAGTTTCTTAATCATAACCTTCAGATTTTGTGAGCACCGAAAAAGGCGGTCGTAGGAAGCAGCTTATTCGTAACTCAGTGAGGCATGTTGGTCAGGTTTCGTTCTGGGTCAAGATCCAAAGCTGTCATGCAGGTAGATGGAAGGCTACAGTGGATGGTCAAGCTTCAGGCAATGCCTTCTAATGCCAAGAGCATGATTTGAACCTCCCATGGGACGGCCATTATGTAGAGACCATGGCCAAATCCTTAGCACACAGTTGCTTAAGAACTTGCCCAAGGTCTCTACATAATGGCCATCCCATGGGAGGTTCAGATCACGCTCTTTGCATTAGAAGGTTAGTACTTATCCAGTGAGCCACCATGTCATACAGATTTTTACAGGTTCTTCCAAAGACAGGTTAAACTGGCAATTACAGTGAAAGTTTTATGGTTGCACTGATTTAGGTGATGTTTAAGCAGGGATTCTAGAAATTCAAAAAAAAACAATAAATTAATCAATCTTATTTTCTCTTTGTCCTGAGTTATGGGTAGCAACTGATATTTAGATTTTTAAATCTATCATCGCTGTAACATCAAGTATTTATAAGACTGGGTAGCAGTGGTAGTAGTAGTTGGAATAGTTGAGTAGTTGGAATAGTTGAGTAGTTGGAATAGTTGAGTAGTTGGAATAGTTGAGTAGTTGGAATAGTTGAGTAGTTGGAATAGTTGAGTAGTTGGACTAGTTGAGTAGTTGGTAAATATATAACCTGGAATGCTACAGTAGCCTGTATTTGTACTTCTTCCTATTTCAGCAGGTTTTATGTATGAATGTATGTATGCAGGTAGGTATGTGTGTATTTATGTTTGTATGTATGTATATATTTATGTATGTATGTATGTATGTATGTATGTATATATGTATGTATGTATGTATGTATGTATGTATGTATCTAGTCTTTTATATAGCGCATTTTTAAGAACCTCTCAAAAGCGCTGTGAACATGGCTGCCCAGTTAATTTGAACAAGTGAGTGTGCATTTTATGTGCATTATAAATTTTTTAATAATAGTAATCACTAATCAGATAGTTTTTTAAACTTGTTTATTTAATTGTTCATTATCAGTGGATTCTAATCTGCTTTCCCAGGGCTTTTCTCGGTCACTTTTTCCATTCTCTTCAGCAGAGCTTTTGCAGCTCTGAATTTATTTCGAAGCATGTGTTTCTGTTCAAGGTCAAAGTGGAAGTGGGACGTCGTCAAACACCTGAAGCGCTGTGGAGGCGGAGGAAGCGTCAAGGATGTCATCGACACATCCCAGAGGAAGAAATCCTACGTAAAGGCACTCCTCGTCGATTCCCATTCTCGACCATCCCCCTATGAGGGCGGCCAGTCATGCGGTGCCATGAATTTCCACAGCATTTACGCCCAGCAGAGCGTGTCGAAGTCGCGCGAGTCGCTCTCAAAAGGTCCTCCGAACGTGACGATCTACTCCACGGCCAGCGACATGCACGGCAGCCCATCGGAGATGGACAACTTTGACAACTGTGACTCGGAAGACGCCATTTCCGAGGATCTCTCTGCCGGCAACAAGTCGGAGCCAGGAGGCAGCGAAGCGAGTCAGAGCGTCCACGCATGTCCACAGTGTCCATTTGTCGGTCACAGCCCGGCCGAGCTGAAGCGCCATCTACGCGTGCACTCGGACGAGAAGCCATACAGTTGCCAGACGTGCTGCTATTCGTCCAAGTGGAAGTGCGATCTGAAGAAGCACCTCAAGGCGTACAACCACGTCTCTGCCGTTCCTCTGATGTATGGAGGTCACGGAAGGAAACCGGTTTCCTGGTCATCGGCGGCTGATCATGCATCCTACGCCAAAAGCCTCGATTTGGGGGACAATCGGGGTGGAGACGGTACTGACAGTGACCTCAGGGCGCTGCTGCAGGGTGGCTCCAAGACAAAGAAGGGATTTGGAATGGGAAACGGAACTAGCAGACCTCTGTCGCGCGACAGCAGCAACATCTTTGGCGGAATCACCCCAGGCGGCCGACTGAAGTGCAGGCAATGTGAATTTGAGGCGATTGACATCACCTCCTTCCTACAGCACAAGAAAATCCATCGCAGTTCGACAGTAAAGAGACATGAAGGTGGTAGTGTAGCCAAGGCGAAAGTTCTGCCACCTTTGAATCATCACCGTCGTAAGTCCTTTAAGCAGAAGCGAGTCTTACAGGTATCCCCCTCGAGGGATGAAGACCCTAAGATGGACGGGGTGGGTGAAGGTGAACCAGATGAGGAGAAGGCTGAAGGGAAGAGGTTCTGGGAGTCTCTCGGGCTGAGGAGCACGAATTCTTTGAATCGTGAGAGGCAGTCATCTGATGAGTCCGACGACAACGTGGAAGATTCTTCTGAATCAGAGACGGAGGTTGAATCCTTTCAGCGTGGGGGTCCATCAAAGCGTACAAGATGCGACAACTCCCCAGAGTTTCAGAAGCAGTGCTCGGCAACAAGCAACAGCTGCGACTCAAACACGGACACCGAGGTAGAGTACGCGGAACCGAGCGATCTGTTTCATTATCGGGCGAGAAGAAGAGACGAACTGGGACTGGACGATGTGGACGACGGCAGAAAGTATGAAGGAAAGTACGACGCAAAGATGAACAGAGTTAGTCCAGCTCTGAAGCAGCCATTTTCTGCCGTACGTCGTGGAATCCGTCAAGGCGTGACTACGACCGAGGCCGAAGATGCCGTCGGAATGTCGAAGCGTAAACGGAAACTGCGCATGTGCGATAAATGCGGCTACATCACGGATAATCTGACAACGCTGCAGAGGCATGCGGCTAAGCACGGCAGCGGCGGAAGACACCGTTGCTCCACGTGCGACTACAGCGTCGACCGACAACACGTGCTTGACTACCACGTTAAGATCGTCCACGAAGGTGCTGGTCGGGATGTAGAGATGAAGGCAGAAGAATGGAAATGCGAGTCGATGAAATTGGATAAGCCAAGCAGGAAGGAGAAGAGGGCAGTTGAGAGTTCAGCTCTTGCGAATGGGGAAAGTTACAAGGCACTGAATCGTGGCGGAAAACGACAGATTGTTTGCACGACGAGCGTGATCACGTTTATGGGTCACGAGATGGAGATGATCCAGAAGGGAAACAAGACGTGGTACAACTGTATCAAATGCCACTTTGTGTCTTCGAACATCACAAATGCAGTCAACCATGCGAAGCAGCATGGCGCCAACAAAAAGTATAAGTGCAGATACTGTGACTACAGTTTGAACCGTCAGAGCTCCATAGCGAACCACATGAACTCCCAGCATTCTCATTCAGACCTTCTCCAGTTTGCCGTCGAAGTGAAAACAGATTTGGAAAAATCGGGCGCAGCTCAGTGGCTGAACGAGTGGCCTGGAAAGGATGTTCAGGAAAGATACTCCCTGCTGGACAAGATGAACCTTCGTTGGAGGAGAGACGTCTGTATAAAATGTGGATTCTGCAGTATCAACCATGTAAAGATGCTGTTGCATCGACTGTCACACGGACGTCACGATAAGACGTTCGCGTGCGACACGTGCAGTCACCGATCTACGTCATCACGCTTGCTCGTTTGTCACATGAAATCACACAGACAAGAAGCCGGACCTTCAAAGATGCTGAGCTGTAGTTACTGTCCTTTCCAAACTGTCTCTGCTACAGAACACGAGGATCATCTGTTCAGTCACGACGCTAACCGCACTTACAAGTGTGACGAATGTTCGTTCAGCACAGAGCATGTCATTATCTTGAAAGAGCATGCTGAACTTCACTGCGATGGGAAAGGAAAAGGATTTACCAGATGCAGAAAAGCTCTGAAACTGTGCTGTCGTTTCTGCCCATTTGTATCGGTTTCCAAGATGTACTTTGCGATTCATCTGAAACACCACAACTCAACAAAAAAGCTCGCTTGCGGCGTTTGCAACTTCCGAGCAAATGTCCGAAACGTCTTCTATCACCATCAAAAGTTGCATCGCTGAAGAGCCGGCAATGCCCTTGTACAGAGTTCGTCACTGTCATGAAAATAAAAAGAGCGTTGCCAGTGTCCACGTTGTACAAAGTTACAATGCATGTTTTGGCAGTAAAGGCAGATTTGATGCCGTGGAAATTAAATTGGAAGACAACCAAACTGTATTTTGTCGTCATGAAGGAGATAAGAAATGTTGCGTCCAGACCATCCGTTTTAGGCGAATGTACTTTGTTGTTGACGTTTTGTGTTCCAAGCTGTGACCTCCAGCAGAATTTTTAAAGTGTTCTTCCAGTTGTGGACAGTCTTTGTTTTCAATTAAAATGCAAGGACTCAAAAATCTTGAGTGAAACGACAGTTTGCAAAGCACAGAGTTTCTCTTGACAGTTGGAAAAAGTTGGTAGCCGGTCTGAAATGTTTGTGTAGTCTTGAAAACTCTTTCCTATGATTGAAAACACAACGGGGTGCGTCTTGAAGCGATGCTTCTAACTAAAGTTGACTAACCCCAACAAGGATCTGGAACTTCAGTGTTGTATATCTAAATAAGAAAAGTTCAGCGTACCAGAGCTTTAGCTTTGAGATCAGAGCATAAATTTATAAAGAAGTAGTAGCTTCACCAACCTTCTTTGTCAGTTCTGCATCAGTTTGGTATGCCTTCAATCGATCACGCAGTGCCATCTGCTTTGAATCGCGTCCTGTTGGACCATAAAACCCAAGCCACTGTCATAAGCAAACCAGACTTTTCACGAAATGTGGCCAACAGTAACTGAAGACATGTAAATGCCGCAACTGTCCACGTCAGATGTAGAAACAGGCAACAAGAAAGTACAGTACAGTTCAGCTCAAGAACATTTGAAACCAACTGCCATCATTTTATTGTGCGCTGGTGGCACGACGGAAACTTGTGGTTGACTTGTCAAAGCCTTAACAGCAGCTGGTCAGTTGCAATTCCCTCCATGGCTTGGCTTTTGACGTTGAAGGAACGAAAGACAGCTGAGCGTTGAACGTGGAATCCACTCCTTTGTCGTCTCTTGTTAATTGTCAGATAGTACATAACTTGCGAAACGTTTGGTGAAGGTTATTTTATTTTTGTGACGTCTTTTTCAGTAACGATATTCCTTTACGATTGCTCCATGGACTTTGCTAGCGATTTTCTACTGAGCTTTCATTCATGTGTTTTATATCGCATCAGACTGTCGGTTAATAAGTAACTTTGGTTTGATCCTTTTAATTGAGTGTCTTATGTTAGGAATTGCTGAAGTTTTATGATGTTTTGCTGTGCGTTCATCTCGTCAGTGGCTCATGTTTGATATGCCCTCTAAAGACGATAGTTGTTTTGCTGCTGAAAGTTTATTTTTTGCTGAAAATGTTTTGTTGAACTTTATAAAAGATTTGAAAGTCACTTTGAAGGGGATATGCTTAGTTAAGACGATTGCAATGTAGCTGTTAGTGCAACTGCCACAGATGCTTTTAAAGTGTGCCTTTGACTTTTAAGATAAAAGCTCTCTTCTGATTTGGAGCTTTTGTTTGTGATGTGGCTTAATCTAAAACTGAAGGTTAACTGAAGTGTATCAATGCATTAAACTGATGAGTTGTGTTGAAGACGCTTCCATATGTTTGGTTACTATATTGTATTTTGAAGATGTTGTTAGTTGCGATGGTTGGCTTATATTGACGTTTTTTGTGATTTCGAAGGTATTCTGGTCTGGTGCCTTTTTGTTATCTTAGCTTTTTATGTTGTAATAACCGTCTTCCGATCTTGTTCTCTGGTTCTTTGACCAGCATTTTGTTGATGAATGTTTGAATGTTTTCGGGTGTTTAAGTTTGAAGTTACGTGACGTGAACGCAAGTTGTACTTCCAAGGATTTATCTTTCACTGCTTGTGCAAACATTTGTTCTTTCACCTACAAGGGAATTGAAGCAAGGTTCTGCTGAGCAAGTCATGCAATATTTTGCAAATTGTTTTTCTGTTTTTAAGAAGAAATTACAGACTTTTTGTATGTAGTGGTTTTGTTTGTGGGTGAATATTACCGAATGAGGACGAGTTCACTGACTGCAGTTTGATGCCTTTTTGAAAGTGTCTTAAAAATGTGCCTTGTTTGTTTTGCCTTCCAATCCTGAAGTCTTCCTTAAAAGTTGTTTTTACCCTTCAATACTCATGATGGAAAGTCGTTCAGAATGCTTAGTATATATCAAAGCCACAGATTAGCTTTCTTGACAGGGTTCAAATGTAAATGTACCCGGTTTTCTACAGCGACCATATGGCCTCGACCCTGCTCATTTTTCAGTGAATTAATCGGGTGAGGTCCTTCACCACCGCTGCCCGTTTGAATGGGCGCCACGCCATTTAAGGTCCCCATGTAATGGCCGTACTAGCCCAAGATTTAAATCTCTGAAATACACCACGACCGGGACACAAACCGACATCATCACGCTCAGAGGCGCCTTGACATACGCGTTAACCAATGTAGCTAACCAGGCCAGGTTGATAATTTAATAATAATCTGAGAACTTCTATAGCGCCACTGTTGATGGTTGCTACTAAGCAGAATTGTTATGCAAGCCAAATTCCAGGGTGAGAAGCTTCTACATGAAAGGTGTTGTATGTCAAACGTTCTGCAGTATACTGTTTAGTTGCACTGGATACCTTGGTTGCATGAGATATTGATGCAACAGATATTGTTCTAAAAGCCTTACGACAAAAACGACTTATTTTTGTCGGAATTATTTTAATGATGGAATTGTGATCGCTTGTGTGATGTGGTTAGAAATTTTAATAAATGGTTTTGAATGTGAATTCGTCAGTAAGAGATGTCTTGATTTAAAATCATCTGCTAACTTCCTGTTTTTGGAGCACCGTGGCTTTAATAAGGTCGCAGATGGCAAATATGAAAACTTTCACAAAGTCAGCAAAGTAAATTTGTAAGAAATGAGGACAGAAGGCAAGTTGGCAAAAAATGGGTAAAAATGAGTTCTTTGCATATTTATATTCCTTGTCACGTTAGCTATCAAACTACGTGTGGAAATATTTTTATTTTAAATTTATTACGATGCCCTGGAAGAAAACTTAATGTCCTTTGGTGTCCCAGTTTGAAGTCGTAACATTGATAAATATGCAAAAGAACAAGTTGTGTAAATATTTTTCTTAACCAGTTTTTTATGGAGATTTCATTGTTGACAGCCTCAGAGGTGTATGAATACGCTCCAATTTACTATGCTCATAAGTATTCATGAACCCTATGCACAGCGACTTAAGTCAAGTGTAGTTATGGTAAACTTTAACTTGCAATTTCTCAAAGTAGCCTCGTAGACACCTCCATCTTTAAAAATGTGTAACTTTTTTACTATTTGTTATAGAAACGTGCGGTTTTCACCTAATTATTCAGCAATTCCAGCCCAATTCAGTGCTGCATCAAACTCAGTTTTGTTTTGCCGACTTTGTGAGGGTTTTCTTGTGCCCCGCCACAAATGATGAACTGGAAATAATTAATAATTAATTAATAGTTTGGGCATACGTGTACGTGTTTATATGCAGAACAGTTATATAGCATCGTTTAAGAACCAAAAGGTGCTATATAATTGGTAATTAATCTAGTGGAATTTTAGCATTTAAAACAGGTGCAATTAATTGTTCAAATGCTGCATAATGTCTCTTTGTTTGTTCCGCCTTTGTCCTTAATAATTGGAAGAATTAGTCAAATGTCTTATTTCGGCTGATAGCTCGCAACTGGGTAAAACCCTTTTTGACTGTATCTTGAACTTAAATGAACTTAAGAACTGTGAGAAGCTTGCTACCTTAATTAATTATGTTAAACCTTTCAGAATCTTCTGCTAAAGGGGCTCAGTTTTAAAAACCTCTCTGTTTTATGTGTTGTTAATTGTTTGATAAGTTCAGTAAAACTGTGTCTAAATTATTGTTTTGTTGATGCTTTGTTAAAAGAGAAAGACTGAATTGAGAGAAGACTGTTCTAAATTCTAAATTCTTTACTTGAAGGCTGTATGAATGTTTGAATGCATTGTTTAAATAGAAAGACTGATTTAAGAGAATACTGTTTCTAAATTCTTTACTTGAAAGCTGTATGAATGTTTGAATGCATTGTTTAAAGAGAAAAGAGACTTCTAAATTCTTTACTGGAAGGCTGTATGAATGTTTGAATATGCGCTGTTAAAAGAGAAAACACTGACAAAAGACTTATCCAATAACTGGTGAATGCTTGTGGTGCCCCAAGTTACTGTGTAAATATACTGAGGCAGGTGTTAAGGTTTTAAGTCTTAGACTTTCATTTTTGTGTGTACATTAGTAGGATATTCGTTGCCACTCGAGAGGATGTAGATTCTATTACTTTTGCTTTTGTTTGTCAGTTTTCTGCCGTTCGTGTTGCCAGAATTTTAGCAAAACTTTTAAATTTTGTGTGCTTATGTGTGTTATGGTGCTTTATTAATTTCTTTTTATTATTTTTATCGTTGCTACTTTTATTATTACCGATTACTGCCAGGCAGTTCAAAGGGTGGCACAAGTGCTCGGCCAGTTGCTACAGTTTGTTGCAAAATCTGCAATATGCCTTTTCTTTTGTTGTGACAGAAGATGATGATAAAGTTTTGTAATAGTTTCTCTTGAGTAAGTAGAGAGTTGATTGTTGGAATGTCGGATTTAATGGAATGTGCATGAATACATAACAAAATGCATTGACATGTTATGCATGAATATATATTATATACACAAGCATATAGTGCATGCATGGGTTATTAGCAAATATATTTATTTGCAAATAAATTTACTTGCTTATGTATATTATTTTTGCATATGTATTGTTTGCAAATATCTGTTATTTGCATGTTCTTTAATTAACCTGATGTGTGATTGTCGTTTTTCCAGTTGTATTTATCGTATTTATTGGCTTCAACTTTCTTTGCGCCGAGCGTAACTTCTTCGGTTGTTTCCCTCACATTCCCAATCCTTTTCTCCTTTCCATTCCGTTTTCCGCAGGTGTGTGTTGTTTGTCCTGTGTGACTGTTTTCTCCACTTCTCGCATTTAAAGTTGGAAATTTTGCAGTCTGCATTCAGCAACAGTGCTCTTGAAATTTTAACTTTAAATTCAGTAACAACGTGCTTGAAATTGTAAAGTTTACATTAGAAAAAAGTGGTTTTGAAATACTGTGGTTTATATTCATCAGCAATGCTTTTGAAATTTACAGTTTACATTGACAAGCAATGCATTGAAATGTTGGGAGTTCATTCTCAGGGGTAATACATTAGCAATGTTTCAGTTTACATTTAGGAGTAATAATTCTTTGAAAATTTATGGTTTATGCTCACAGCAATGCCTTGTTATGGTACAATTTACATTCAGCCATAACACCTTGAAATATTACAGTTTACGTTCAGTATAAACGCCTTGAAATTTTTACAGTTTGTTGGCTGGCATCTCTTTGCGATGTAACTGGTAGAACATAATCTATTTTGTTGCTGGTTTGCTGTTGTGTGTGTGCCTCAGCCGATTCCTCTCGACCTGGTTGGTCTGTGAGGACTGTTGTTGTAACTGTAATGGATAAACTGTTTACCTTACACTGCCTTTCTTCCGCTGTTCTAAGACTTTGCTTGAAGACCGTGATAGTGATTTGCGGATACATGTTACGGTTGCAGCAGTATAAGTACTGCTGTCCTATTGAGCAATTACTGATGGACCTGTTCTTTGAAGCCGAAATTAAGGAGATGTAGTGCCTTGAAAACCACTGGCCGTGTAGCTACTGAGGGCTTGAAGTTGTGTGATTACCATCCCTTGCCATGTTTGCCATAGACTTGCTCTGCCTTCTCTTTTATTTCCATTCACAAAATGCCCTCTTTTGAGAGATGTCGCAACACATAAAAATAATTGCATGTTGTAACATTGTTGTTTTATGTATGACTGAAGAGTTGAGTTCAGTTATCTGCACTCATCAGGAACTGATGATAATGATGATGATGGTGGTGGTGGTAGTGATGGATGATGATGATGGTTGATGATGATAATATGTAATGGCATATGCATCTATGTCTGTGCTGGGTATGTTACCGTGTATACATATGTATAAAACAGGTAAAGGTAATGGTAACACATTTATGTGTCTCTATAAAATCTCAGAAGCAAGAGGTCGAAGTTTCATTTGGTTGAAAACATGATACAGCAATCCGATGCCGGTACATCTTTTTCTAACCTCCCAAATTGTGTTTATCTGCATAAAGAACCTTCTGTACTAGGGTCCATGCATGTGTTTATAATGTCTATCTACTTATCTGTGGCCACTTATCATTGTTGCCATAGTTCTCTGGGGCATAATATGTCTGGTGACACAAAGCATTGTGCCTTAGAGCTAAACACTTTTTCAGGGGACATAAAAACACCACAGAAATTGTGTGGCTCTATCGCATGGTAGGAATTCTTTTATACCACACAGTATCTGCGAGTATTCTTAAAAGCCACTATATAAATGTCCGGAGACACAGATGCTAGTGTCTGCTAAAACAGAATTTATTTAACAGAATATTATTAGCTGGTGCTGATTTGTAGGAAGCAAGAGACTTCCGTTGATTTTAAAAAAGTTGTTGCATGTATTGTTCTGTAAAACTTTTCAGCTTAGTTGGAACTTGTAAATGTCCTTATTTTTCTTTAACTCAGACCCCTCAGTTGATTAAGATTTTTTATAAAAAGCAAGGTTAGATTCCATTGTTTGCAATTCTGATTTGGGGTCGTGCACAAAAAATGACCTACATGTACTTTGGAAACCTCGGGTTCCTTTTTGGTAGCATGTGGCATTGCCCTTCCATCCCCTTTCCAGACATCAGCACTCAATGGAGTTTTAATGCCTCGATTAGGCAGCCCTGTTGATTGTGCAGGGCTAACCATGCTACAGAGTGGGATTCTTTGACACTGCCGCGTCCAGCAAAGGGAATCGAATTACATACAGTGCAGACTGCAGTTTGACTGGAGTTGGTGTTTAAGACATTGAAATAACTGAAATAACTTAAAGCACGAAATTAATATGCAGACCTCCGCATTGGGCATAACCCCTTCCCCTTGCCCGCATTTGGGTGACCCCGTTAGAGTAACCGGATGCCCTTAATGGACGACCTTTTGTTGCAGTTTGCTGATAAACTGGTGTGACAGAAAGGTTTTTCAAAGGCATATTATTTAGCGAGAAGGTAATTACTTATTTTGAGCAACAGGTTATAATTTCCGAAACTTATGTTTTACTGTTGGTGATTGTATTTAAGACTTTTGAAGTGTTAAGTAATAAAATTTCTTAGCGTTTCTTACAAGAATTTTTCTTTTTGATTTTTACCGATCATAATTCTTCTAGAAAATTCTTGAGCCAGATTTGCTCAACTTTGAGATAATCTAGACTTTTTATGCTTAGTTTGTGTTGTTACAAACGCGTATGTTTCACAGAAATTATTCTTTTAAAAACCTGCTTAATTTTTCCGAACTGGACTGAGAGGTCTTCGTAGCATTAACTCTTCTCTAATTCGCACGCCTTTTGTCATTTGTGTTATTTATGATAATCGGCTTTAGGATTATTTATTTTTCGATGATTATAATGACGAATAAGCACGAATTATATGTATTAATTGTTTTTTGTTGATTTTTTGGGTTTTGACCATTCCCTTCCGAAGCCACCATGGCGCAGCTCCTAAAGTGTGCGTTTTTTGCGCTGTGCCTGTAGCTGGGTGTGCGTTTTTATTGTGTCTTCATGTAACTTTTCTAAGAATAAAGAAACTCGTTTGCCACTGTCTTTTTGTTTTTCGTGACTTATTCTTAGCGGTAGGACTTTGCTTTATCTTTCAGTTCTGCCTCGTTCTTTCTCACTTACCCTCCGTAAGGCAAAGCCAAGTGAGTAAATGATACGAAACGTGCGAATCCGATTGGGAAAGGATGTTCTCGCAAAAGACGGCAATGAATTTACGGGGGCGAGATTCTTTACCCACGTTGCCCGTTTGAATGCGTGCCACACCATTTAAGGTCCCCTTGAGTTTAAGCCGGAGTTTAAGCTTCTTTTGTGTTACGCTGATAAATTTTGGAGACCTACGCTGACATCCTTTATTGATGACCTCTGTGGAAACGACTGATGGTTTCAAACGAACAGAATTTGGAGAACTCAGTTTAGTTTGTTCACCTTTTGGTACTCTCGAAAATCCTCTTCCAGTTGGTTAAACTAATTATCACATCCATCCATGTTTTTCCCCATCTATTTTCATATCCGTCTTATCTAGCGTATAACCTGCGAAGCGTTTTCTACGCACACCCTTTTTATCAATAGCGCTTACCGTTTATTTATAAAAAAAGAAATACAACGACATGATCACATTTTAACCTGTGCCACAGTCATGATCTGACCCAGTTATACAAGCATGCATGCGGTAATAACCTAACCCAATTTTGATAAGCAGCCATAGTATGTGATACTATATAACTCATACTATGGCTTATACATATATTAAATATATATATAATATATATATAACCTGTTACGTGACCCGGTTTTAGGTAAGCCGAGTTAGTTACTTTTGTATACTAGGTCAGGGCATGAACTCTACAAAGCGTAATCGTTAAATCGAGATTTCTACAGCGCTCAAAGAAGGCTAAGTCGCGGGAATCAGCTTATTTACAGGCGCTCAGTCAAAACAAAATAGATAGGCAGAAAAGATCAGTTTCTGTTCCAGGTCAAGATCCAAGGGTCAGACAGGCAGACGGCTACGCTGATGCTGCTTGGAACTGGATAGCAATTACCGTCAACCACGACCATCTGACGAGTGGCCAGGTAAAAGAAAAGGGAGGGGGAAACTAGCAGTTCATCAAATGTTTGAACTGAGTTTACCTGAAAGCGACCTCACCCAATAAGCGTATATGAATAATTTCAAATCTACAATTGCATTGGTCACCCTGCTCAGCAGGCAGAGTTCAAACCCCTTGACCTTGCCACTGGTCTCGACTAGTCGCCTACCCCCCGGTTCTCCCAGACGGTGACTGGGTTCTCAGAGGTTTGGTTTTGGGAAGATCATCGGATTTCGACCTCGCAAAGAGCCTTGATTGCCCCGACGCTGTTGAGGTCACACGGTGCATCGTCCCACTTCAAGAATCTACAACGAAAACGTAGTTTTTTATCGGATAATTCGTTTTAAGAGGGGTCTGTGTGTCTGTCTGTGTCTCTGTCTGTCTGAATGTAATTATGTATGTATGTACGTATGTGTATGTATGCATTCATGTATGTGTCTGCGTCTCTCTTTATATGTCTGTGTACCTGTGTGTCTCTGTCTGTCTGTCTGTCTGTCTGTGCCTGCCTGCCTGCCTGCCTGCCTGCCTGCCTGCCTGCCTGCCTGCCTGCCTGCCTGCCTGCCTGCCTGCCTGCCTGCCTGCCTGCCTGCCTGCCTGCCTGCCTGCCTGCCTGCCTGCAACGCATTTCATATCTCACACAAGAAGCAGGCCTAAGGGCCAATTGCTATCGACTGCACGCCTTCTGAACGTGTGTATCTGATTAGACCTAATATTATCGGGTGTTGTTTACAAGTCTACCTGTTTTCGTCGGCTCTTTCCTTGTACGACATGAAGAGACATTCTTCTGGGTTGTATTGGCTGCAAAGACATAATTATAATAATATTTAAATATCGCCTAAAAAGGAAATTCCCTCATCCAGTCTCATTAATAATCTGTTTATGGACATGGTTGATTATAGGTGGCGCCACCGGCGTGTAAATGCAAATTTTGTTAAACGCTCGATAATGTTATTTCTATTGAGAGATATGCTCGCTATAACAAAGCAGCTTTGACAACTTTTTATTAGTAAACACTGCCTTTAGTCGGGTAGTGCCAGTCCCAAGCCTGGATAAAGGAGGAGGGAGACGCCGACGGCCTTTGATGCCATAAGATGTCGTTAAACTGAGGAACTACTACTGCTTTGTATTAGTCACCTTCGTGGTTTCTGCTTATAATCTAAGGTTAGGTCAACGTCGATTGCTCTGGCATCCGCAAGATGTCGTTAAACACTGAATAAAATAATGCTCTCTTTAGACACCTTTAAGACGCATTCGATAGAGGCTATATAAGTATCAACTGCGCGTAAACAACCAAACTTTCCCGGATCGCCTTGCAAAAGAATAATTTATGGTCAAGGTCAACGGCCCTGGCAGCCAGAAGATGTCGTTAAACAATCAAAAGTAAACAAACTAACATGGTTAAATTTTATGGTGAAGTAAGGTAAGGTTGAACCATGGTGGTGTTGGTGGTGGTGGTGTTGTTGTTGTTGTTGATGATGATGATGATGATGATGATGATGATGATGACGACGACGACGACGATGAGTTCTCTGCCCGGACAGGTCCATTGACTTTATACCATCCGGGGATGAGGCGAGTGAGGTGATTTTCCCGTTGCCTTCCTCACAGGCAATTGTGAGTGAGCAACTTGTCCAAGGTCGCTACGCAGTGGCTTGTGGCAGATTCGAACCCGCGACCCTCCGGTTACGAGGTACAGACCATACTACTAACACCACCACGTCTTGGCAGCCATAAAGTGTCGTTAAACAATGGAAACTACTAATTTATATTTGCAGCTTTATTTTTATCGTATCAAAGTCAACGACCTTTGATGCCAAAAGACGTTAAACTGTTGGAATCCCTTCTGTTGATACAAAAGGATGTGGTATGGAAAACGCGTAAATGTAAGGTAAGGTAAGGTTGACGTCAACGGCCTTATAGACTTAAAATGGCGGTAAATACTACGGAATATCATCTTCTTTTAGACACCTTTAAAACGTGTTCAACAGAAGCTACATATTTATCAACTGCGCGTAATTGGTGGTTTAACTCCGCCACTGCCTTGTTTGGGGGTAGTGCCAGTCCCAAGCCTGGATAAAGGAGGAGGGCGACGGCAACGGCCTTTGATGCCATAAGCTGTCGTTAAACTGAGGAACTAGTAACTAATTGGTGGTTTGTTAAATGTTATGGTTGATGTCAACGGGCCTGGAAGCCATAAGCTGTCATTAAACGTTGGAAGTTTACTCTAAAATGCTCTTTATGAGTCATTGTGTGCGTGCGTGTCTGTGTGTGCGCGCGCGCGCGTGTGTATGTGTGTGTGAGTGTGTGGGCGCGCGCGCATGTGAAGTAAAACCTGCAATTCGCTGTTTTCTGAGGCATCAAAGCCTTTGACGTGATAAACAGGGCCTACATAAATTACACAGACTGTCAAACGTATTCGAAATCCTTAAGGGCTACGCTGGTTCCTCAGCAGCTGTTCGTTCAGTTGCGATGCGCTACATGCGATGATCTCGTCGTCAAGAGAGACACGATCAGCTCTTGGAATTTACACGACAGAGTCTGTACGTCTCTCTCGCTGTGTCTGTCTGTCTTTCTGTCTCTCTGTGTATGTGTCTTTTTCTGTCTTTTAGGCCTACTCTGTCTCCGTATCTATATGTATGTCTGTTCGACTGTCCATTATTTCTGTCTGTCTGTCTGTCTGTCTGTCTGCATATATGCATGCATGTATGTATGTGTGTATGTATGTCTCTCTCTGTGTCTCTTTGTCTGCGTTTTCTGCTGGGACCCAGACATCAGCTAATTAGATGTTATTTAAGTGTTTCTGATTGCTTAGGAGGTAACGCGTTCCACTGATAATAAAAGTATTGTTTCCTCAGAATGATAAATTTCACGGTCATGGTGTTGAACGGAAAAAATTTCCCGTAAGAACTTGAAATATATTTACATAAATGACATCGCTTTGAACAGAATTTAGAGGACTATTTCATTAATTTAAAACCCGAATATGTGGGTAATCCGACTCAGAGGTGATCACAGAGATAGGCCCTATACGTCTATACCTGTGTAGGCCTAAGGAAACAAGGCTAATCGGAAACATGACTGACTTGTCTGGTTTTCCTGGAATGAAAGCCGTGAGTCCAGCGATGACGCTCAGAGCTCTTCCATAGGAATCGACCCACTTCCACTGCTCGAACATACACGTCCCTTCGTGGCTGCCCCGAGCTCTCTTCGCCCCGATCCAGAACCCGATACCAGCGTCCTGCGATGGACCTACATATCCACACATACACACGGACATACAGATATACATATACAGACTTACGGAGGCATATAGACACAGCACACATGCATATGTACCGATGCTGGCACACATTGACTGACTGACTGACTGACTGATTTATTTATATAATTATTTACTGATTGATTGATTGATTGAGTGATTGATTCAGTGATTGATTGTTTCGGCGATTGATTGATTCTGTGGTCGTTTGATTCAGTGATTGATTGATTCGGTGATTGATTGAATCTGTGATTGATTGATTCAGTGATTTATTTAGTGATTGATTCAGTGTTTGATTCAGTGATTGATTGATTCAGTGATCGATTGAGTTGCAGTGGTGAACCTTGTTTCTCGAGCTCTTGAGTGAGGAAGTCTTCGAGGAAGAGTTGTTCGCGCAGTGTGTTGATGTGCGCTAGATATCCGCCAAGCTTTTGACAGCGTTCCTGAGCGCTGTAGAACGTCATCGGTTTGTTGATGACTGTGTATTTCGAACCCTTTGCACTGCCTTTCGGGTAGAACGCCCAACCCGTGTTGTCTGAAACAGTGACAATTCTGGTTTAATCAACTGTTGTCGCTTTCCTTAGACATGGTGGGGTAAATTCGGAACAACTAGATTCAGTGGCGGCGCCAGGATTGCTTGCTTTGGGGGGCAAGAGCATGTCCAGAGGGGCACCACATTCTGGCAGTCCACCATGCACAGATCTGGTCTGAGAAGAACCGGGGTACAACCGCCCCACGCATTAAGCTAAGCCGCCACTGGCTCTGAAATGAGGTACCTATATAATAAAAGGCTTAGACACGTACATGAGGGCTAGGGTTAGGGTTTGCCCATTTAGTTAGAACAGGTTACGTACAAGGTCGCTCGGTCGAAGGGCTAGAGCCCTGGACCAACTGAGGCCTGCCCGCCGCGGGAAGGGGATGGGTGAGAGGGAATGAGCATCCTGGGCATTGGGAAGGCCGTTGGGAAGTTTGGAAGACCAGATGCACCGATGGATGAAGGCCGGACAAGGGCTGAATCAGAAAAAAGAAAAAAGAAAAGAAAAGAAAAAAGAGAAAAGTGGCTGAATCTGAAAGTGATGGAAAGAGGGGAGGGAAACAGGAATAGAGAGACAGAGAGAGACAGAGAGAGAGAGGCAGAGACAGAGATACAGAGGGATAGCGGAAAGAAGAGAACGAGCGCGCAGATATTCCGCGTGGGTTAGGCTAGTTTAAAATAAGGTCAGGTCGGGAGAGGTCAGGTCAGGTCAGATACTGTAGATCAATGTAAGCTACGGTGGCTTGAATAAGGTCAGGTCAGATGAAGACAAGAAAAGTTAAGATAAGGCAAAAAAGTGAAGTCATGTAAGTTATGATAGTACTTGTTATAAGTATCTGCCGTTTATATGTAGTTAAGTACCTGTAGTATGCATACTAGTTAGGTACCTGCTGTTGCTTTGACGAGACTCGGAATGACTGTGATATACTGACTGACGTCATTGTCGTCTTCGGTCACGTGATTGCTATTCATTGCGTGTTGGCTTCTTGCCAAGTCCGTTGCCAATGACGTCGACGATGATACTATTTCAGATAAAAATTGCGTTGGTTTCACACATTAGTATCATCCATACTATTTATCTATATATACATATACATACATATACACATATGTATATATATGCATATATATACATATGTATATCTGTGCACATATGTATTTATGCATATACTTATACATATCTATAGTAATTGTCATCCATAAATACTATATGTACTATACATACTATATATTTATGTAGTAATTGTAATGACAAATTTACAGTGCGTCTTTTCAAAAGAAACTCCTTAGAGGCGCTATACAAATTTACCTAGATATATATATTTGATGTATAAGTTGTGTATATATAGATGTATATATGTATGTGTATGTATACACAAAGAAACCGACAGGTCTATAAATAATTGCAACACATTTGTAAAAACATTTACAGACATATATAGTTATGTACATCTCCCAGAAACTCCGGCAGTTAGCCATCTTCCACCTGTGAGTGTCCTTGCTCTCTTTCCTTATGCCTCACCTGACTGTATGACAGACAGACACACAGACAGACACACAAAGACACGCAGGCAGACACACAGACACGCAGACAGACATACACACGCAGACACACACACAGGCAGACACACATACGCAGACACACACAACCATATTTGGACACACATACACCCAGACAGACACATTTAGACACACGTACACTGGGATATACACAGACAGACCCGCAAACAGACACACAGCCACACAGACAGATCTCACACCCGTGTCTCTAGCGACCTCTGCCCCATCCATACTTGCCTGTGCTCTGCACCGGCGTCCACACAAGGACGATCCCCAAGACCGAGGCGGCCGCCACGACGAACAAAGCGAGCAGTAAGGCTCCGACAACAAACAGCCTCCGATTTTTGTAGCTCTTGTGTTCCTGCTCCCCAGCGCAGCGATTCTTCGTCGCAATTCCCTTTCCGGTTTTACCACTTCCGTCAACAAACGCTTCCGCCTTCGTCTCAACAATACTCTGGTCTACCATCGAAGAATCAGTCCTCGGCTTCGAGGCGGCAGTCACCGTAGGATTCGAACCGGAAATGGAATGCGACAGACGATTCCAGAGATCCGGCGCAAAGCGGAAGAAGCGCCGCCTGGCGTTGAGCCTCGCTTCCTGTCTCTGGCCTGGGGCGCTGTAGCCAACCCCTGATGCCCCGCCTCCTGACCCTTGACCTTTGGCGATGCTGATCCTCGCGTAAGACTGCTGGGTGAACGGGGTAGAGTAGGGGGAGCAGGGGGGCATCCGTACCCCGTGCGGGGGTTGACCAGAGGCGCATTTCAGGTAGTTGAAGTAGAGGGTGCCGTCCTCTTGGTCCGTGGCCGACCCTGGAGTGGACGACGAATTGTCCTGACACGCGCGGCAGTAGCTATTCGGGTGAGGTTGGGGGTGGCGAAGGTAGTGATGGTAGTAGACGCTTCCGGGGCGCGTACCCTCGTCCTGCTGGCAGCACGCCCTGCAGACAGGGGGCGTTGGGGGCGGGGGATCGGTCAAGGGGACTCGTTGCCCTATCGATGAGGTCACCATGCGCACGACTTCGGCCTTGACCTCGTTGTCGTGTGACCTTGAAGCCGCGCAGGGATTGGAGGACGCAGGGGATGGCCGTACACCGCTGTAGGGGGTGGATGACGAGGGTAAGAGGGCGGGAGAGGAGGGTGAAGAGTCCGGGAGGGGCACTCGAAGCAGGTCGATGGATTCGGCCCAACCGTCGATTAGTGACGTCGAAGGGTGGCTTGATGACGTCAGAAGATGACTTGATGACGTCAGGGCGCGGTGTCGACTGTGGGGCCTCAGGGGGGCCGAGCCCAGCAGGACATCCATCGACCCTGCGACAATTGATATGCGATGTTACACGTGAATTAGGTAAAGTAAAGTATATTCTATCCTTTGACTCTGTAACACATCAGTTGAAACTATGTAACATTAGATTATGCGATGCAATTTAGCGAATTTTGACGTTTTGTATTTTAACTCGAACCTAATGTAAAGCAACGAATTATGCCGCTATATAATGTGATGCAGAAAGAAGAGAGAGAGAGAGAGAGAGAGAGAGAGAGAGAGAGAGAAAAGAGAAAGGAAAAGTGAGACAGAGAGAGAGGCAGAGAGAAAGAGAGAAAGAACGAGAGTAAGAGAAAAGGAGGAGAGAGATAGAAAGGAAGAGAGTGGGAGAAAGACAGAGAGAGAAAGAGAAATATGAATTTACCGCAATATAATGTGAGAGAGAGAGACAGAGAGAGACAGAGAGAGAGAGAGAGA